>BQUP01000016.1:4441-36234 GCA_022835595.1 Cystobasidium ongulense
TCCGAAGTGCTAGGCCGGAGGTCGGGCTGGGAGGTGGAATTAAAACCCATAGCATGACCTGCGAGAGTTTTGTTCGACCTACGTCCGGTGACAGCAATAAAGCTTGCATCCGTCTGAAGCCTGGAGTGAATGCTTTGAGAGTCTGGCCGATTATTTCCAGAATCTTGTCTGACCTCAAAGGAAAACTTCTGCGCACGCAGTCCCTGTCAGCTTCGAAAATAAGGGGTTTAGGGAATTTACCTCGCGCACGTCAATGTACTGATCTCGAACAGCAGACAGCCCATTCCGTACATGTCCAGCTTTTTATCGTAAGGTTCTCCTCGCCTGATCTCCTGTGAATCATAGCTTTAGGAGGTGAGAACTGAAGTAGGCTTCGCCAACCTACAGGTGAGAAGTACCTAGGGGTCTGAAATATCGTGTTGTTGTGATGTTATCATAACTTTGGTAAGTGGCTCATTTGCAGTGTAATGTATCACAGCCTATTCGGGAAAGTTAGTGTACGTACACCCACCATTGATGTTGCTTCTTGCATATGAGGACCCATCATTTTAGCCAAACCGAAGTCTGCTAGTTTGAACGTCTTGGTAGCTGAAATGAGGACTGGATTCGTTTTCTTAGCCGCCTCGCTGGCTTTTAGACCTTCTGGCCGACTAACTTACTGTTCTCGGGCTTAAGGTCGCGATGAAGTATGTACCCTCTCTCTTGCGATCTCGTATGGCAGAAATGGAGCCCAAGGAGGATCTGCAAGAAAATGTGAAGAACCTGCTGCTCCTCCATGGGTTGCCTGACGGGAATATTCAGCGCCACCTCTACTAACCTGACATGAGCGCTTCGGATTACTTCAGGACTCTCCGGATGTCCAATGCCTTTTGCAAGTCGCCCCCTGGACAGTATTCCATAACGATGTACAAACAGGCGGTTGCGGGATCTTCCGAAAATTCCTCGATACTGACGATATTTGGGTGCCTCAAGGTCTTAAGTAGGAGAGCTTCTTGATGAAAGCGCTCTCGCATCTCCGGGACGTTTCCCATTGTGAGCATCTTGACGGCAAATTCCTTTAAATGGGGTTAAAAAAAATGGATCAGACCGATGCGGATGTGCTGATAAAGCGTGACCAATCTACTTTGCCATCTTTGAATCTTGTAACCTTGAAGACTTGACCAAAACCGCCTTCGCCAAGTTTCTTCCACTGACCATACTTCGCTCGGAGTGCTTTGGAGGGTTGGATTCCGGCCATGTTACTATTGAGCGCGAGCAAAGACGGCCGGAATGAACAGCGAGATTGCCTAATGGGCTACTGCGACACAGAAGGAGCAGAACTAGAGAGGGTCTGGCGGGACTAGCCGGGGTAGTAGCTTAGAGGCTCCTTCTGGCTTGTTTGCCTATTGTGCACATGCGGGTGGCCGTGCGGGTAGCCCTTCAATTCGAAGGGAGAACGATCATCAAATAACCTTTTGTTGCGCATCGACCTGTAAATTTCTGCTCGACGTCGATGCGCTGGCTGTTCCTTTGGTTCCGCCTCCGCTTTCAAAAAGCTAAGCTATTGTTCTTGACGAAGGCATCCGCGCCAACTTGCGCCGCGATTCGATTTCAGATCAACCCCTGATACCAGTGGCTGGATTTAGGTGGTTGCAATCTTAAGGCTTTATACTTGAGGCTCGGTAGAGCAGTCATTACGCATGCTCTTCAAACGTCGAGGGCGAGTCCACAAGATCTTTATCAGCTGTTCGGCCCCTCAAGGGCAACAGAGGCTAGCGTTAGCACCCCTTTGCTTATCGTTCTTTCTTGGAGGGTTCATCGGTTTGCAGTGTGCTTGCGTGCTGCAGCAATGCACAAAAGGACTCTCTCAACAAAGAAGTATCGCGATGCATTGTTCCTTTGGCTTGTTAAATCATCATGATGTACAACGGCTGTACACTGTCCTCTTCACTCCCACAAAAGGTTCCGCGGATGCCTGACGAAAGCCAAAGGGTAGCTCTATCCAGGCTCATCTTACCAGATGCTTCATCAGCACGGCGGTCCTGCTGTTTACCAACGGCTGTTTCACCTGCTTAAGGACTCACGATAGCAGTCCACAGCAATCCACAGCAGTTCGCACCTCACGCGGCGCAAGCTGCACTGACTGGAGCTTAGCTATCACGTCGCACGGCCAAGTGCTGTGCACGTGCAAGAGGCCTGTGGACGACGATCGCTTATACACATTGTCGAGGCCACTGGGGTTCCCTCCTTCAAAGAGCTCGTCGACTCACCTTTTTCGGATCAACCAGTTATCGACGGTATTTACCATGGTGGGCAAAGTCGCATAAGTGCTAGGCGATTACCCCAAAGAAAGCGGAAAGCTTGTCTTCGCTTCTACATAAACTGGTTCAACCCTTTCACAAACGCATAGCCAACAAGAAAGTCTCTATAGGTGTTGAGATCCTGGCCTGCCATAATCTACTGCCAGCGACAAATAAGTAATCCGACTCGTAGCGAAAGTCTGGTGCAAGAACAATGCGGCAAGCTCAGACCCATCTTAGGCCCGGTGTCCCTCAACATTGGGAAGCAGAGTATTTCGGCAAACATGCTATTCTAGAGGTCTATCATATGTTAGAGAGCAATCCCGTGTGGACGCCAGACAACACCTTCTCAGAGGATTTATCTATACTTAGCCCGATACTACTCACAGGGCTCGCTTGGCTTCTCCTGAATCTTTTGCTCATTGTAGACTTTGGAGGCAGGCTGTATGTGACCGCTTCTCACGGGCAAATACGTCTTCTAGCTCTATACAAATTCATCGTGCATTCCCTTCAGCTAGCGGATTGAAAGGATGAGAGAAGCCTCATGATTCGGGCTACGCCGGCTTCTTGCGACTATAACTTCTGGTGTTCCCAGCCCTGGACTCGGCGAGGGAATGGGGCGAGCTAAGGCAACCCACGCAACCGATGGTTGCGAACCCACTGTGCGCTTCTATATACTACAATATGGCTAAATCCGTGGACGACTGCTTTAAAATGAAATGATAAAATTGGATGGATAGCATGCGCTTTCAGCCTTGGGAGACAATCAGTATGACTTTCTTGTTGGATAGGTTTGAAACAGGATCTTCTCTTTTCTCGCTTAACTGACATCGAGAGGAGGTGACGATCACGTGGAGCTTGCGTACTGGTATATATTTGTCAACTTGTATGATCAATGTTGCCGGTCGATGAGAATACAATGAAAATTTAGTTGACGACTATCTCGTGCGGTGTTAGCCGGTTCAAGTGCTGTACGGATGTGTTAACCTTTAGCAACGCAAAACTCGAAGCCGAGAAAATATGCAAGCTCATTCGGCTATATCAGACGCAACAGGTTCGAAGCACTCCTTTCTTGATGACAGGCGACAAGAAATCAATGAATGACAGGCGACAAGAAATCAATGACATTGCTGAGCCATTGGGAGCACCCTCTAGAATCCAATTAGGATATTGCCTGATTCCGGAACGCCCACGTACGCGCAAAGGGCACGTCCAGCATGGCCAGGTATCGAGACGTCTATGCAAAGACTTGCAAAGACTGCACGCAAGAAATGAAAATGAGGAGTTGACAGACTATGCTAGCATACTTGCAACGAAAGGCGGCAGATCCAGCTATGGAAGCACATTCGGCCGTCATACGCATTAATTAACCAGTGAGAACCTGTCCACCCTAGTCTGATCTATAAACTCATGCTAAATCCCATCCCATCCACAGGTGGCTTGACGTTTGATGCACACGAAGTACCACAAACGCTGCCAACTATGCCCCCCTGTCCCGGAAGCAATCTTTATCGGCTGGCTTTAACGTGGCTATAATGGGAGAACCAATTGACCAACGCAGTACAGGCTCGTTAAATGGACCGTGTCGTTTACAAATCACCGCATTGGCAAGAGAGATGCGCGACATTGCTATTACGATACACATGAAGATGCTGCTGCTCACTGCTCCGGCGAGCATCTCTATCTCGATGATCGATACTGCCGATATACCCTTTGCTGCAGCGCTCAACCAAGCCGAGCCATCTTGTTCCAAAGCGGCCTGCAAAAGCATACGGCAATTCGTGAAGCATTCTTTCTCGCTAATAGGCAACATGGTTTGTTCAAGATTTTTATTGCATTGTACATCTGCTTGGAGCTAACGAGCGCTCTGCAGAAGGGGGTCCTTATATATGGTGAAAGACGATTGCAAAGTGCGCTCGGCTCGGCCACTGGCTTGCAGGATGAGGAGACAGGCGTGCAGCTTATATTTAAACTGGATACATTGTCGAGGAAGACAGGTACTTATACGCGTGAAGAAGCTATTACAACTGGTGGAATTCCATGAGAATCTGTTTAAGGCTTGTAAGTGCTCGATGAAGCTAATTATCTTTTCTGGAGGAACAAAACAGTCTTCGTCCAATGTGAATGCTCAAGCCCCTGCATGCTCTGCCATATCGACGAAGCGTGCAACTTGCTCTTGTGAGGTGATCGCGCTATCCGCCATACTCCCCTCTCCGCTTTCTGTATCCATGCTATGGTTGGACTCCGCCTCGTAGCCGTCTTGGCTGGACAGCTCTTCCTGGTCATCCTCCAAATCGAGGTTTTCTATATACTGGGCCAGAATACCTTCTGCGTACTTATCGAAGAAGCCCTTATCGGTTAACTTCTCGTCTGGGTGCTTTCTACCGTTGCTTAAGATTTGAGAAGGATCAGGGGACAAAGCGACGGTGCTGGCATCTGCAAATGTTGATTGTTGTGTACCGGAGAGGTCGTTATAGAATTCCGGGGAGTAGTAATCGATAGGCATAGCCTTTGGTAGCTGGGGAAAGGTAGACAAGGGCTGATTCGGTAACATCTTACGAGGCCTTCCGCGCCATTGCCCTCCCTCCTTAAGGATACTCGAGCGACGCAGATCGTCGAGGCGCCGGAAGAAGGTTTCAGCCTGGACTGAGCGCTCCATTCGTCTCTTGATCACGTAATGACCGTCTTGAGGATCCAGTTCATCGTCACTATTCGCTTTGGGATCGCAAACCAGCGTCTGGTATCGACGGGGATAGTGATTTTGCCGCAGGAATTTCAGCCGTGCTGCTGCAAGCTGTTAAGGTACAATGCCATCAATCAGAAATAACTCAAGATTGACTGCCTTCCGGGCGACGCTCACCGAATTTCGTCGTCGGTAAATCGTATTGAGGCTTGCCGAATGCTGAACACTTCCCGGGTTTCGATTCTCTTTGCCGCGCAGTCTGGGCTGTAGATGATGTACGAAATGGTCATAAATGCGGATGAGCACTTCCATGTCGGTAGCTGCTGTAGTGTCAACTCCGACGAATGCGTATGAGTCCATACTGAGAGCATGCTTGAGAGTGGTGACGGCCACAAGTCGGCAAGCGGAGTTGTAAATGGTGTAAGGTGATTCGGAAAGATTAGGCGACCAGACGTATAGCCCATATTTGGCGCAATACGTTTGCATGTATTCCAGAATGTCTTCCTCTAAGAATTCTGTAGCATTCTTCCTTCCTCCTAAATTTTGGCTTCTGTAATCGCGAGATATCCGCACCAGGCTTTTATCGATTATCAGTCGAGGGGATCGGAGTGCCGCTGCTATCTCACTCGAGCTTGTGAACCTTGTGCGGAACGCCTGGAGTTGTGCGGCTGGTGGATGCGGAAGGATGGCATTGGCATACTGAGCACCCCACAAAATGCGGAGGTGCGTGGTGAAAGCAGTCTAAAAGGCAACGTGTTAATTCTTCATCGATACGCTGAGACTTCACCTTACCTTCACAAGTTGCTGATTCGCATTCAAGTCCACTTTCATCAATCGATGGATGTGTGTGCTAGGCTTACGCTGCGCAGATGCCCCCCTCGAGCGCTGATGTATTGGGTCAGAATGTCTCGTTGCACGGACAGCCTGCTGCCCAGAGGTGTGTGATGGTTCGGGTTGTTCAGGCTCAGTGACAGTCGGGCCCTCGATAACATGGGCGTTTGCTGTAAGGAGTTCAGAGCTGCAGATATGAGCACAGTCAGCAATGCAACTTCACAGTGACAAAGATTGTATGCGTGCGCAAAAGCCCACGTAGTGATACTGGATGCCTGGGCAGTGCCATGTAGTCGGTGCTCCACTACACTCTGCTGCTGATTCGGCACTGCAGCTTGCAGTACACGGATTCTATGCAGAGCGCTCTTTAAGGCCGCGTCTTTAGCCAGTTCCAGTGTCGAAGTATTTGCTACGAGACTATCGTAGCGTTCTCGAGCCTCCCGTTGGATTATTTGAGTCTGCTCTGTCACCTTTTGTTGGACTGATTCGTTGAAGGCGTTCATCATGACTTCATCGCGCTGCTGCAGCCAAGCTTGGAAATTGGGGTCGTCAAAGTGGCTCATGCTGTTCCAGAACAGTATCGCGAGCCGGCCGCTAACCGCTTGATGCGAAAGGATTCTGAGTAGTTGTGGTGAAGAGCGAACTAGACTGTCTTGTGTCGCACATCGAGTCAAACTCATAGCTTCAATGCGCCGCGCGCACCGGCCTCTGTCAGCGTCACACAAAAGCGCTAGCTCACTGCTGTGGGACAATGGTAATGGCTCGGATCTGCCGCCCGCCCGGACCGTCCCAGGGCAGTACAAAAGGAGAATACCAGTAAGGCACTGTGAGCCTTTTCTGATGATGCGAGCCATAGAGGTCCGCACATTCTACGCTAGAAATTTCGGCGTGCAAAATAGGGCCATATTTCGAAGAGCTTTGCTTTAAAGGCACGGACGGAGTGTCCGCAGAGATCTAGAGCTGCGACCGGTGCCCACAGACTGGTGCCCACAGGATACGGCTTGCTGTGGTGTAGGAGCTCATCACAATAATAGGCTTCTTCAGGAGAGTATGGAATGCCCAAACAAAGGCAGTAGGCATGCTGTGCAGATTGGACCGCCCGCTTGGGCCACCTTGGCAAAGAAGAGAGGATCAAAGGCGTAACAACTATTGTTCTCAGGGAAGACAGCTTAGGAACTACTCTGTAGCGAGATCGGCAGGGTCTGCTCTACATCTTCAGTACTTCTTCAGGACCATTAATCGCGCATAAAGACTCGACTAGAAGATGCTTTTATACGACTCAGCGGTAGTGCTCCTTCAACCCACCGAGAGCTCTATCACAGGCGATCTGGCGCTGCAGGCTCTCATCGACTCGACCGCTGCTTATGTTGGGCCAGGTGTCGGAGTGGAAGACCTTCGAACGAACAATGCTGCAAAAGCGTATCTGCCTGTCTGCTTAGGTCCACAAGCGGCTGGCGTCTTGTCCATCCAGCATGTTCCAGCTTTATGGATAGGTATGACCAGGCATATAAAGTACGTAGATACATCCCATATTAGAAGACTTGCCACTGGCTCATCCTAGCACGCAGATTTGCTTCCAGGTTTATGGCAATGACTCGGAATCTGGTCGGATACAGCCACTCGATCTGAGCGAGCAATACAGGGGAGGACGCAGCACAGCCGCTTCAGTCGAGTGATACCAAGTGCATCCAGGACCGAAAGGAAGTGAAGCGCAATCAACACCTGGCCGGTTTTCTCAAGGCTATTGGAACGCTAGTCCAGGACAATAATATCAGGATTGCACCGTTGACCGGCGAGAATCCATGTGGACTATCTTTGCCTTCGCCAAACCTGAGCACACCTTCGTCGCATGATCCGGAAGAAATCGAACCCGATCCAATTCGTCGAGTCGTGCTCCGATTGTATCGTTTGGAGCAGCTGGAGAAACACGCCAACAAGCTCAGCCTATATATAAACAATTGCTATTATACTGTGGCATACGCTTACAGGGATGCAATAGAGGTAAGCTACTTATGTTCCCCGCATGGAGGCCTCATCAGTAACCAGTCCTTACTGCATTCCGCCGCCAAAGGCTTAGACAACTCCAACACTGGTCGAAGCAAGCATCAAAACATCTTGCGTCAATTAGCGACATACGAGGGACTAGGACATCTTACTTCTCCGGAGGGGCGGGCAGCTTGGTCCGAGCGTATGCAGCGGGCACATGAATTTGGTCTACTCTTCGACCGATTCGGTATGATGATTCTGAACGTCTCTCCTGCAGTATCAGTGTCGAGACTTGATAAGACCTCGTTGAACTCCTTAGAGCAAGTAAAGAGGGGCGCCTTATTTCTCTGGGTTCTAGGATTTGTTTTTTTTAAATTCCTCTTCCTTTTCTATGCATGGCTTGATGTCGTGTCATTATGGGACACTTTTTCTACTCCTCAAATCGAGCGACGCAACTCTTCTACCTCACCGTATCAAAAAACCGCAACATCTGGTCACAAAACGTTCGTTCTCAAGCGACCAAGGATGGCTCCGTTCTCCGATCCCTAAAATCTGCTTATCAGCCACTCATTTCAAAGATACCTTTTCGTACAACAAGAAGAGAGAGGATCTCTCACAAGGGATTTCTTTCCTCTTGATATACTATTCTCAGCCAGGTCACTTATTGCGTAGACCTCCTCACGCAATTTAATTCAGGGTTTGCTCTTTTTCTTTACTACTCGTTCCACGAATTTTTACAATGGTCAAAGTACTATGCTTGTTGCCCCACGGAAACCGAAGACCAAACCCAAGCAAGGCGAGAACAAACGCATAAAGCGAAGATGCACGCGGAGGTTCGCTCTCGTATTTCTTTGCAGAACAGGTTGTTGCTCATTTAGGAAGCTTATTACAGCTAACAAAGTGCAATCTTTTCATATATTATGACAGCATCGTCTGTTAACCTGAGCACTGTCAAATGACAAGAAGCGACCAGACTACATGGAGGGAATTCAAGCTAGTCGTTACAGAAGAGAGATTGAGAAAGTGTAAAGGCTTCATTTACTTGCTGATTTGTTTGCCTTAAAGGAATTATATTGACATCTGCATGTACGAAATTTGGGACTGAGCTGATACCTAGATTAGGGTACGCAATTCACCGATGTGAAGTAAGTTTTCTGGAATACTTGGGATAAATCGAGAGGTGGTGCCTTGTACGGATGGCGGATTGATTTGAAAGCTGAAGCGGGTAAAGGGGTACATAGGAGAGATTGCAAGGTTTACTTGCTGATATGGATATAGGTGTGCTGATTGCGGTAGAAAATCGATAGGAAAGGCGTAAGAGGTCAATATGAGCCCGGTTCAGTGTTGTACTTGTATGGTGCTATAGAACCATTCATGAGATTTAGATGTGGTACACCGTACAGTGTATACGGATGGCTTCGCATTCGCGCCGATGCCATTCCTGATCCGTTCATTGAATACATTCCTTCGCTATCAGCATGGAAAGGGGGATGACCCTGTGAATAATCTTGTGGAATTAATCTTCGTGGTTCAAATGGCTTATATCTGGTGAGTCGCTTTCTGTTGCCAGACGTAGCAACATTACCAAGGGCCGGTAGGATTCTCCGGCGACTAGATATTAGAATAAGCGAGTGTCAGTCACAAGAATACTGTGTCTGTGCGGAGTGACATTTACGCATTGATGAACCAGCTTGAAACCTGGCGCATGGTCAGAGAAGTAGCGCTGCATAGTGCACGTTTCTCCTCTCTGCGAGTTTGCATAAAGCCCTGGTCAGTGCCTGATTGAAATTGGGAAGTCATGTATATAAGCACAGCAAGCTTACTCAGTTGGGTATGGATGCTGTGTGTGGTCCAGTAGCCAATTTTTGAGTGTGGCAGTGACTGGCAGAGGAAAGAAAACCTTGATCAGCTTAGGGGTACTTGAAAGGTAAGGTACTGGTTGGTAGGGAACAGTCACCCGTCGCAGCTAGCTTGCGTGTCCTTTTCTGAGGCTGTGCATCATGTGATGTATCACTTATCTGCGACAGCTGGCCATCTCTGCTAGAAGGTCTACTAGGTGAAAGATCTCTACGGTTGAAGTCAGGAGACGGTGATGAAGGGCTTAGAGTGCCTGATGCAGGTTCGCGCATAGGTGGCATTGCCACACGCTCGCTGAAAGCCATCATGTTTTGAGCATGTTGTAGATGATGGAGAACCCGGTCTGCGATGGCCACCTGTATTTGTACCGAAGGCGAGCCTCGATGACTGGGTGGGGGATAGCTGGGGTATGTGTTACCTGCTTGCAAAAGAGCAAGAGTGACAGAAATCATGGTCAGCTCTGAGCGACAAATAGATGAAGACGAGGAAGAGTATGTCCTTACCTCGACTATCACCCTGCGAAGAGGGTCCATACCACGAGTGATATATCTCATTCTGCACCAAGGGACAATTTCAGTTTTAGCTTGAGCACAAAACCACCACCTGATGAACAGAGTATAGGACTTACCGAAAATTTCGGGTGGCTAGCAAAAGTCGAGGTTCCAGGCGTAATGTCAAAGAACGAGGTATTACAGTTATAAAAACCAATGACATTCCCGTTGATATTGGAAGGCGAGGGTCCAAAGGCAGCAGAAGTAGGTAAAGAGGTATTCCCATGTTCTGGTTTTCGAAGGATATGAGGTTGCATAAGCTCTTCCAGAGTGAACATTGGAGGGAGACAGATGGTAGATCCCAAGCCTGACGTAATAGTGCCGTTAAGGATGTTGTCAACACGGAGTGATGAACTAAAGTTACCTGATATATCGTTGTTGGAGTCATCAACGAGAGTGAAGAATTGAGAAGGGTGAAGATAGAGTTCTCGAGCGACGACTGCAGCCCGGCGAGTTCGATTGGAGGATGAAGGGAACGGGCGATCGTTGTTATTGATATTATTGGTGAAAAAGCCATATTTGCCGTTGTCGAAGCCGCCAAACACTTCAGAAGTACCATAGCCTAGCGTAGCTGTCGTGTTGTGTGAAGCTAGTTTGAAATGGTCGGGGGCTTGGTGAGCTAGTCGACGGAAAGCTAAATCGTCTAAAGGCCTTCGTTGCGAAGATAGAGACGTACCTGGCGATGGATTGGGTCTCAAAGGACGAGATTGCAGACCTTCGCGTTCGCGTTCGTCTGAAGGTGCTGGCTGAGGAGGGTGAGGGGAGACGATGTCAGGGACAGATGCTCTCCTGAACTGTGAGATGGGAGTGTGACTTGACGAGGTCTCTGGCGCGGTTATAGACGTCTGCTGCGTTTGCTGCTTACGGACAGGAGCACAGGATGCAGTTGAATTAGGGATGATGGTGTTCTGGGCACAGGAGTCAGGTCAGCAAAGGCACAAGGAGAGAGAGCGGAAACGAACCTGTTGGGATCGTTGATGTTGCCGATGTTGAACTACAGAGATGGCAGAGTAAGGCTTTAGAGGTATGGTGGCGAGCTGGTCCCGATTCAACTTTCTGACTATGTCAAAAGAGAAGAGGGAGGGGTCTGTAGTTGATGTTGACAGAAGAAGAAGAGAAGAAGGAGAAGAAGAGAGGGGAGAGGGATGCTGCAGCTGTTTTGTGCTGATGTTTTGCAGGTGCCGAGGCTGAGCCGGCACGGGATCAGACGGCGATGGCATCTGTTGCCGAGCCACGTCCGCGACGGCGAGAGGCTCTGGACCTACTCTTTCCATGACATCGGCTTACAAACGTAGACTTGGGAGGTGGTATTGTTGACGAACATTTTTTCAGGTGTGACGGCTTGCACGAGCGAGCCCTTTTCTCTGCAGTCTCGTGCCGTGGTGTTGTACGCGCGTGTTTGTTCGTGTGGTCCGGGTGGTGTAGGGCGTCTGACAGCGGGTGCGGTCCTGTAAGCGTACTTCGGAGCACCGTACCTTGGCTACCTGCTGACTGCGGCGGGTCCTCCGAGAGTCAGGACGACGTCTTCGCTTTCAGCGTACTTTCTTGCTTGCTGCTTGTCGAATGCTAGCAGGGTGCAAACAACGTATTGTGGCGCGACAGGATTGCTGTCGATGCTTGGCTTGGGGTCTTGACGGGACTAGAAAATGCTAATTGAGCACTGAGACAGGTGACGGTAGGCTGACAGGAGGTGGACTTGTTGAGAGGCGGTGGTAGATCTGGAGCTAGAGGTAGAGAGAAAGTATTCCAGTAGAAGTCCGGAGTGCTATGCTAAACTGTATCAGTTGTACTGTATTGTAAGACAGTGGTTGAGTATCTAAAAAACGGTCCAGGCTTGGTGGTGATCTATCGAGGCTCTGTAGTAACGAAGGGCTGAGCTCGGAAGACGGCCTACAATATGCACACGGACAAAGAACCACCAATTGCCACGAATGTACCATCATCAGACCGGGGTTGAGCTGGTGGCCGCATGCTGCGTGCGAGACGGAGAAAGAGAGCTCGACTTACAAGAAGAAGAAAGAGAGCGCGAGTGTAGAGTAGGGTAGCATCTAGTACTGCTGCAGTTAGCGTAACTAATCAGTATCTACAAGAGAGCGCTCACGACAGGGCAGGCGGCTTGTCCCACGTTTTAAGTAATGAGGTCAGGTACCGCGTGTTTCGTTGCCGGCAACCAAATTCCAGCTGGCCGAGCGGAGAGATCGACGGGTGGGTGAACTGGTTTGCCTTGTTGTCTTGTCTTCGTTGCCTGCAGGGTATGATGTCCAGAGAGATATGGACTCTCGTGCAAAGGCTCACTTTGCCTGCCTCGCTTGCCTGCGTGTTTGCGGGGCTTCGCTTCGAAAGAAAGATGGACTCGCAAGGTGTTGGTTTGCTTGCCTGCCTGTCTGCTGAACGTAGCGATTTCCGGACATCGGAGAGCAGGTGCAGGTGCAGGAGTGTGTATTGGAATGGCTCGTCGGTGGGACCCTGTGTTATAGTGCTGGTGGTGCTGGTGGTGTTGCTATTGCTGCTGCTTAACAGTCTCGTATTGATCAAGTCTCGCTAGTATGTCGCTTAGGAACGGCTGCCTTAAAGTACGAAGTAGATGAGAGGATGGGTGGCTGGTGGTGTGGATGCAGGAATGTCACTTTTAGGGTGCGAGCGCTTGTTACCTTACAATACAGCTGTCCTACGTCGAGTGTGCCTTGCTCTTGCGGTCAGGCTGCCTGTCTGCTGTGGACTAAGTGTTGCGCAGGACCTGGGACCTGAGTATGGGACCTGGAACAGGCTGGGCTGACTGACTGACTGCTGTGTTCAGGACTGCAAGCTTGTAATGGTGAATGTGGGGCGATTGGACTGTTCTTGCTGTGATCCTCGTGCAGGTTGACTGCTATGCGGGTGAAGCGGGCGAAAGAGTGGACGGACAAGCAGCGTTAGTCAGGACACTCGTTGCAACCCCATCAATTGCACATTCACCTGTTGCTTGATTATGTTTGTGACTATTGTACTATTCTCTTCGCCCTCTTCAGCCCGCACTTCTCTGCCCGATTGACAGCTTAAGCTCTCTTGTCAGGTACGCTAGCCCGCTAAGCTCGGACTTAAAGCGTATCTTCAAGGTACTAGAGGGTGGGTGGACTGTAGGCGGTCTTGTACCTGAGCAGGATGTCTGTGAGCAAGGATAGGGATCAAAGGTCCAAAGGAAGTTCACTTGCAGGGGGATAGCAAAGAACTTGGTGAAATACCACTAGATCTGATCTGTAGAAAGGAAAGAGAAGTTGTTATGTTACAGCGGTTCCTTAACTACCGCTTGACCTCTGATGGGCTGACTTGATGTCCTGGGGCGTGGGCGTATGAAAGTCTGTGAGGAACAATCGAATCGATTAGTGTCAGGCGCCAGACGACTTCAAAGGCCGATCGAGGCAGCCCGGCACCTCTCCTCCCTCCGATTGTATCGTTTCGAGCAGCTGGAGAAACACGCCAACAAGCTCAGCCTGTATACAAACAATTGCTATTATGCTGTGGGATGCGCTTACAGGGATGCATTAGAGGTAAGTTACTTATGTTGACCGCATGGATGCCTCATCAGTAACCAGTCCTTACTGCATTCCCCCGCCAATGGCTTACACAACTCCAACACTGGTCGAAGCGAGCATCAGAACATCTTGCGTCAGTTAGCGACATACGAGGGACTAGGACAGCTTACCTCTCCGGAGGGAGGGCGCCTGGTCCAAGCGTATGCAGCGCGCCCATAAATTTTGTTTGCTTGCGGAAATCTTCGGAATGTACAATTTGCAGGCCGTTCCGGCAGTGTCCCTTTCGAAGTTAGAGAAGATAACTATTGGCAAGCTTATAGAAGTGCGGGATGGAAACCTGTACAAGGAGGAGGTCAGCTGTATACAGCTACGGATTACCCATCTAAGTGCCTTGGGGGGCTAGTATCTTCAAGATAGACTACATGAAGTTTGGCCATGAGGGTTAAGCCTTTGCGACAGACTTGAAATCGGTCACAGTGCATTCGCCAACGCTTGTTCGGACAAGTGACCATGATCTAGTCCTTGACTCACACAGATTACTTATTTAGGGCTCTCTGCTAGATCATACATTACCTTGCCATCAACAGCCTTTAGTCCTGTGAGACCTTGATAAGAGCCGGTCTGTACGAGCGACACTGTTAGACCAAATATGCCTTTCCCTCCGCCGCCTTTGCTCCCAAGACTTGAAAAGAGGCCCATTTGAGCCCGAGGTGCACGTCCTCTATCTATAAAGCAACTTATGCTCGCACAGAAGCTGGAACTAACGATCGGCATCATCCTGGCAGCTAGAGCGTTGCAGATACTCTTCAACAGGATTGCGACGAGACTGCAGCATCGATTCTTAACTCTCTCATGCTCTGCTCCAGCTGCAGCCGTTGCTTAAAACCTCTATAACACCTGAGACGTATATCTAGGTCGGCGACCAGGAAAACAGAGCGTTACAAGAGTGATGAGATCGATACAGGCATCACAGGAGATGCTGCGTTGAATCGGAAATCGCCTTAAAGGGTTGCTTCTCCGGCCAGGACCCGGACACTATACGATTCTGTGCGTATAACCAGTTTTTCCAGTTCGCTTTAGCCAGTGCTGCAGTAACGATCCGCTTACCAGCACGTTCGGGCAGCTGTCGTCCAGGTTCTGGATCTTAAACGGGCAGGCTCATGGAATCATCCAAAGGTGCTTGTATCGATCGGACTTTCAAGATATTCAGAACACTGATTTCAATACTTCACCATAATGCCGCGGCAATTAGCGCGATGTGGCAGGCAGCGACTTGATGACGAAGGTATGGCACCCCAGGGAGCTAGACGACAAGCGCCGAAATGCAGCAGTATCCGTACACCTCGCTGAGGCACTGCCATACTCGCTCAACCCCCGCCCTGTAGTTATTTTCTTTCCTGCACATTCCCTGCCTGCATATTACGATATCACGGAATTAACGATGCCGGCTGCCGAAGCTTCGTTTCCGACCTCATTTCGACCTGCGGACCCACTGTATCGTTCTGATCGTGGGCGAAAACCGGGCCAATTAGCCCCTTCCGTAGGCGGGACTCCAGTTTATCGAGCTACGCGTGGGATGGGGGAATATTCAGTCAGCATGCAACATCCGTGAGACTGGGCTCCCCGAACGGTCACGGTAAATCTGAAGCCGCTCACCTTTCCGATGGTTTGGAGCTTCGGAATAACACTTCAAATGATGCTAGCTCGAAGCAGGTGGCCGATGTGCAAGAACTTCGTTGGTGGACGCTACTAGTCGTGTTCTCATCCTGCTTGACTTACTGTGCCTCGGTATCAATCCTAATCGCATAGGCTTTTGGAGAGGGTACCTATCCCAAAGTGGCTGAAATCGGAGCTGGAGTCGAAAGGTGTACAGGTGCTGGTGCCATCCTCAATATACTGAAACCAGGCAAAGAGCATACTCTTGCGGTATGGGACTTGGGCGGTGTCGCCTTGCTGCCATCATGGCCGCAAATTTTCTAGGTGTCGGGACTACCATCGCTATCGATGTAGTCGCAAGTCGACGTAAACTCGCACATGGAGTGGAAGCTACCCATCATGACGGGCTCGCCCAGGATGTCGTACAACAAGCACAGGCACTAAGCAATGGCAGCCTGGACTTTGCCCCTGAAGCCACCGGCATTGCCAGTTACATGAAGGCAGCATAGGACTCGTTGGGCTACGGCGGCCAAAACATTCAAGCATGCGTTCCTCCTCTCAGTGATCCACCCTTCTTCCGGTCGCGCTCCAGCCTCGGCATGTGAAGATTTCTGCGAAGGAGGCACGGAGGGCAAAAAATGTTCGCACGCAACGCTGCGTCAATAGGCCGGCAGGCTGCTTACTGCAAAAGACAGAGACGTGTGCATAGTGAGCTGCAATAAGCATGCGTCAACCTGAGCAGGACTTGCTCACCCCACAGCAAGAAGGGTGTGGGGCGCCACATATGTACGAGAACAGCTTGAGCGATACCTGCGGCAATTCGGCCCTTGTACAAACGTAGAGAATCGAAGAATGTGGCAGCTAATTGGGTCCCTGTACTGTGCGGAACTGTGACTTTGTTGGCGTATGTGTAATAGCAATAAATAGTTCAGTGTCCATCGGCTGGTCCGCTGTCCTCTCGGACACACTCGATGTATCACACGACCACAGGTGAGCAGGCCTCACTTACGGCGGGCAATGTGGCAACCAGTCGTAGTCTACTCCTGATGACTGGAGCTAATCTCCCCTCCTTCGACCGGTGCAAACACCAAATACGGTCCCAGTCTTCTGTCCAGTCGGCATGAATGTATTTCTGCTGAGCTTTGCGAAACTCAAATAGTTCCAGAACTTCAAGTGGGTTTATGCAGGGCGCTCACATTGCGAGTTGCTCAGGAAGTCTTTCGGGCGCTGCCTTGGGTGTGTTATGTAACGTGAAGTTTTGTGACTGTACTGCGTATATCTGACACTCGCGGTGCTCCAGCGTCTTAAACCCTCGCATCACCTGCCAATCAATCAAATACCTTTCCTTTTGGTTTGAAAGATGCACTACAATGTCAATCTCTACCGGGGCGTTAAGGAAGAGATACCATAGGTTTCCTTTTCGCAAACTTTCGCTGAGCCAAGCTCATCGTTGCGGGCTTTTCTTGGTTTGAAGGTTTCTCTGGGTAAAGTGCCCAGCGCCTTTGTCTTGCTGCTTACAAGGCATTGGGCGGCTGGTGCCCATTTTACATTGCTGTTTCGAAGGTAAGATATCATTAGCACGGGTTTTTTTCAGTGTCTTCATTTACGTTCGCGAGCTCAAAGGCGCGCTATGTCTGTCAGCAAGTAAAGAGACGGAAGATATTTGGTGCACCATACCGTCTAGAATTACACGTGTGGGGTGCACCACATCTTGCTGAGCCAATCTACTTCTCTGAAATAGCAGGGTATTGGCTGATTGCCAGATTATACGATTTCTACGAAGCCTTACCTTTCCGTAATCACGGCGGAGATGAGCAGTATTGACAAAACGAGAAGGATGGAAAGGTAGCACTCTGAATGCCGAATGTCATCGCAGATATAATGAGTGCAGCTATGGTCAAAGCAACACTGCTAAATCGGCACTCGACCAGCGCCTGGAACCCGGTGATCCCGCTGTGGGCATACCTGCATGTAAACCTGTATGACGAATGATCCTGATGTTCGATTAAGTCAATCTCGTCAGCGCCTTGACAGTCCTTTCATCACCTACTTTACAAGGGACGTGACTTCTCCACTTGATAATATTTGGTATGCCGCTGAAGCTGTAGGTTTTGGGGATATCGGTAGTCCTGAGACTAGCGCCGTGCTATCTTGTTATTGCAACGACGAGGTGGATCCAAGTGAAGAAAGTACAGTAGAGATGTGGGAACATGTATTTGTTGGTGAGGAAACAAGAGGGCTCACAACATTGACAGGCATATCTGACTCTACGCACCGAGAGGCCTGTTTCCACAATATTGTTGACTATGGAGCACGCGATTGCTTAATTTTATTTTGATAGTAGAGGAACGACATAAATAGACAACGTTTTCGATCGTACTTTTGTTACGAACTGGCGGGATTGGGATAAGGGAGCTTGCTGTACTTATAGACTTTGAAGCTGGAAGTAAGTTTGAGATTGTGTCACGCGCATGGACATCTGTTCAATATGTGGTTGGTCTTCGCCGCCTTCTAGCTCCTCCCGGTTTGCTGGACCTCTGGACCTCTATCTTTCCTCCCGGAGCTAGCCCCTGGCCTCCGCACATCCTCCTTCGACCGCCAGGCTTCCAGTAGGGACCTCGGATCTTGTCCCTCGGCCTCCCATACTTCCTCGGAGTTTTCCAGAGGTCTTGGGTACAGAGGTAAGCCTCCATGTCGTACTTCCGTTAATGGTAATTGCGCTCATTGACCTTCTCGAACTCATGAGGTCCTTCACTGAAGACTCCATTGTATAGGAAGGTGTGGCTACTGAAAAATGCTGAGGCCATATACCCGAATATTCCTAATAAGCTTTACATCCGTCTAGAAGCTTCGAGGCGTTCCATCTAACAAGCGTGTATACACTATCAAACATTCATAGAATTATGGATGGCCAGTGTGGAGTTACATAATGCTGTTTGAAAATGTTAGGTGAGCCTGTTCATGGAGCGGCAGGTCTGGTTTAGGCACGCTGGAAGCGGTATCCTGCTACGCTTTCTCTTCTTTATTCGCTTCTATAGGCCTGTAGACTAATACGAACCGTTCATCGGGAGAGAATCGCACGATTTTCACTCAGCTATATTGTGCATGCTATATTGCGTGAGATAATCGCCGTCGGGTACAGTCCTGATGCGTAGCCTTCTATTGGCAACGTATGACGGAATTGATGCCAATCTGCCAACGTGCTGAGACATTCTGCCGCGCACATTACACCTGGTTCCCCTCTTCTGCGGAGTCAGACGCACGCTGTAGACATACAATAAATAGGCTGAGGCGCGTCCAATCCTTTATAGTATTTGTTTGGTCAATCATACACACCGATCTTTTCATTGTTAGAGTTTAGCGAAACGACGCGCCCTGCTTTATCCAGCTGGATCGCATCATAATTAGTGGCATCAAGAGTATTCTGTTAGTTTGCTCTACGTTCTGGCCTACGTGGAAATTCACAAGCTAAATCGCGCTTGGGATCCACTCGACTGATCTCAATATGAAAGGCAGGACTGGCAGCTTACATAGCAGTCGCACAACAGGAAAGAAAAGACAGGCACGCATCTACGTGAACCAACAATCTGCCACGATCGGCAGACTTTACGCAATCGGATTGTGATATACCATACCGCATCGATAGTGAAGCCTTGGCGAGGATCGGAAGTAGGAAACTCTCCAGCCCCTTAGGCCCCAGCCTGCTTGGCCATACTGACAAAGTGGGCGACCTGTTCTTGTGTTGTGCTCGTGTTATCCGGGATGCTTTCATCCCCGCTCTCTGTATCCATGCTATGATTGGATTCCGTGTCGTAGCCATCTCGGCTGGAAGTGCCCTCCTGGTCATCAGGTACTTCGAGATTCCGTATATATTGGGTCAGAATGCCCTCTGCGTACTTGTCGAAGAATCCTTTATCTGATAATATCTCGTCTGCATGCTTCTTGCTGTTGATTAATATCTGGGAAGTATCGGGGGAGAGGGCGACAATGCTGACATTCGCAAACGTTGTTTGTTGCGGCCCGGAAAGATCGTTGAAGAATTCTGGGGAGTAGTAGTCGATGGGCATAGCTTTTGGAAGCTGTGGAAACACGGATGGAGGCTGGTTCGATATTATCTTGCGGCGCCTTTCGCGCCATTGCCCTCCCTCTTTAAGAATAGTCGAGCGGCGCAGGTGGTCGAGGCGTCGGAAGAAGGTTTCAGCCTGGACGGAACGCTCCAGGCGTCTCTTGATCGCGTAATGACCGTCCTCCAGATCTTCCTCATCATCACTATTCGCTTTGGGATCGCAGACCAACAGCTGGTAACGGCGGGGATATTGATTCTGGCGTAGGAATTTTAGACGTGCCGCTGCAAGCTAGAAGGGAACCGTTCGAAGAAATAAGTATATGGCGAACGATAAATGTCCGCGACCACTGAAACTGTCTATTTGGTGCGAACCTACCGAATTGCGCCGTCGGTATATAGTGTTGAGGCGTGCCGAACGCATCACACTTCCTGGATTGCGAGATTCTTTGCTACGCAACCGCGGCTGTAGATGATGGACGAAATGATCATAGATTCGGATGAGTATCTCCATGTCGGCTGCTGCGGTAGTGTCCACTCCAGTAAATGCGTAGGCGTCCATACTTAATGCATGTCTGAAAGTGGTCAGGGCTACAAGCCGGCAAGCAGAGTTGTAGATTGAGTACGGTGATTCTGAAAGATTCGGAGACCATACGTATAGCCCGTATTTAGCGCAGTATGTCTGCATATAATCGAGAATGTCCTCCTCTAGGAACTCTACAGCATTTTTTCTTCCTCCTAAATTTCGACATCTGTAGTTGCGGGATACCAATACCAGGCTTTTGTCTACTAATAACCGAGGGGACCGGAGTGCTGCCGCCACATCGTTTGAATTTGTAAATCTTGAGCCGAAGGCGTGAACTTGTGCCGTTGGTGGAGTCGGAAGAACAGCATTGGCATCCTGAGCACCCCACAGAATGCGGAGGTGAGTAGTAAAGGCAGTCTACAAGAGCGAGGTACTGAGCTCTATTAATACAATGAAGACGCTTCTTACCTTGACGACTTGTTGATTCGCATCCAATTCCACCTTCATTAATCGATGAATATGTGTACGGGGCCTGGGCTGCTTGCTTCTGCCTCTTAAGTGACCAGGCGCGGCAGTAGGTCGTGTCTCCGCGTGGACGGCTTGCTGCCCAGAGACCGTAGCTCGACCGACTTGTTCAGGCTCACAGCTGGGCGACCTAGAGCCTTCCCCGTCAGCATTGGAGATTGCTGGTCGGAGGATCGGGCTGAATTAATGCGGATCAGCAAAGTAGTCTTAAGAAGGCCAAACACCGTAGATTTCTGGGATAGCCCACCTGACCGTGTTAGTACGATGATCACCATCACGTGCGCGAGGATCTACTACATCTTGCTGTCGAATGCGCACTGCCTCCTGAAGTTCATCTATCTTCCGCAAAGCGTCCTTCAAGGCTATATCTTTAGTTACCTGAAGTTTTGAAGTGCTTGCTACGAGAGCGTCGAAGCGCTCGCGAGCCTGTCGTTCGATCTCCCTAGTCTGTTCCGTTACCTTGGTCTGTAAGGTTTCCTGGAAAGCATTGACCATCGCCTCATCTCGCTGCTGAATCCAAGCTTGGAAAGCTGGGTCGTCAAAGCCACTCATGCTGCTGGAGGAGAGTGTTTTCTAGCCGTCGAGATCCGTGTTTGTCTTTGGGAGGGTGGAAAAAGGGCGAACCAGTCATTTTGTTTTTTGCGACTACCATCGTGAAGTATAGGCTGGATGCTGTGCCATTGCTACACAAAAGCCTTGAGTGTGTCAATAAGCGCAAACAAAAAGGGGTTCCGGTCCGCCTCGGCCGTACGCTAAGATCGTTTTGGCACGCGACAAAGGGGGAAAGGAACAAAAACGCGCCTTTTGTACGCACGCAAAAGAGCGTACCCGCAAGTACCTCTCCGGTGCTATACAACCAACCTCGGGAGCAGAAGTGTCACATATCGAGTTGCAATAATGCTAGGAACTGCACAGACGTAAGGCACTCGCTGGTACAAGATGAAAACAGGCATTTGTACACAAAGGCATCAGGTCCACATGACAAAGGCGAGTGACAAGAGAAGCCAACTTGGCTGCCAGCTCGGATCACCTTTACGAAGAAAATATGAAATAAGCGTCTTCTTCATACGCAAAGAAACGCACAAGGCACTTTGCAGAGTGTTCAGAGGGTTTGCGTGCTCTGCGACCTGCAGTTACTCAAACTAGTGAAGGTATTTAAAGGTATTCTCCTAGAGCAATGGAAAACTCAGCAGTAATGCCCAGTCAACTGAGGACTGCATCGGAGATGATTCGGCCTCGTAGACTCCATCAATACGACCGCTGCTTATATTGCAACCGATGGAGTGAACGACCATTGGGCAAGCAACAGCTCCTGTCGGGCGCCACAAGTTTTGCTGGCTCTTGGGGATTTTCGGGATGAAGATACTGCAGGCCTTTCCTGCGGCATCGTTCTCGAAGATCGAGAAGATAACCCTGCGCAAACTCATGGAGGTGGGAACGGAAACATCGGCAAGGAGCAAGCTGATCGCGTAGCAGACTACGAATCAACCACCGGACCACCTTGAGGGCTAGTCAGTTCAGGATAGACTAGCGGAAATGAGCGCTAATGTCAATGTGTTAGCGGCAACCGACACATCATTACCTTCTGCTTATCAACGCGTATCTGGACAGCCCTTGAGAATTGAGAATGCAAGTACTTGGTTAGAAGGCGACCCTCTCTAGGTGACCTCTCAGGGGTTGGGGGTTTACGTTCGGTCACAGTCTTTAGTCCTGGATCTCGAAGGAAGCCCATTTGCGCAGGGAGCCGCGACTAGTCTGAGGCAATCAAGTCACATGTGATGGCAGGCGGACTATCTCCATACCAATAAGCGAGGTTTCGCTTGTTGCGCATAAAGTTCCTCCGCTGCGAACATTTGTACTAGATATACTTGAATACCGATATTGTAGGTTTCTTTTGTGCACATAATCCTGGCAGTCGCAGCATGCTTACTGATAGCTTCAACTCGTGCGAGACCATCTCCTGTGATAGGTGTATCGACTTTATGATTTTCCCAAGCTCTGATTTTGTCGTGGAATGTAGCCAATGGATCGATCATCCTCGGTGCTTTGCTCGAACTCGTTTTCAGCGGTATAGTTGCAGAACGCTGCAGATTTCGTGGTCGCGGTCGCGTTCCTTGACTAACCCGGGTGTGGCCGTCAGCTACATTGGCACTGGAAATAAACGACACAGGCTCGGGCAATATGTGATATACACATTATACCCATTATTGTACAAGAGGTCTTGGGTGGAAGTGAATAACCAGGGCCGTCTTCCATTTGTCTTTTGTTCGCCTAATATTAGGTAACAGCGCGCGTCCCCGCTTGCACGCCTCAATGGACGCACGTGCATGAGTTTTACACTCGTAAACAGCCATCTGCGGCACGAGCCATCCAGAGATATGTATTCTTACAGGACGGACAAAAGCCGACAGCTACCCCACCCGAAGTTCCATTTATGCGAGCAAAGCCCGCAAGAAGTGTCACATGCATGCGTCAGCTAGAGTGTTTTGGCTTCGGATGGGAATTCAAGCTTCTATATACTGCTAGCTTGGCCTCTGCTTCACAGGACAGCGTTTGACACCTCTCAGAAATATCAGCGAATATCCCGCCCGTGCGTTCCTAGCCAGCGTTCTTCTTCCTCCACATGTGGCCATTATCCTTGGCCGAAGGTTCATTGGGTGGCGGGTATCGGAGCGCTGTGGAACGCTACCCGGGAAAAACACAAATCGCGCTATCGTTTTTCCTCCTTTTGTTCTACGTAGAAATGATCCGATTGGACGGTAAGTCGAATTTTTCTTCTTTGTCTTCCGTCGGTGGTGATAATACCTTTTTGGAAAAATGCCATGGTATGGTGCAATAGGAAGGCTATAATCCAACGACTGGCGTTATGGCAAAATACCACTGGTTCGCTCCGCGCTAACGGCTAGGGCTTCAAGCCAATGCGGTTTCGTATGTTATCAGTCTCTGAACAGGGGGAAGAGCGGTCGCTGTTCCGGTCTGGAAGTGTAAGGCGTCGCTGGAGAAGCTTGAGCTTATTTGATGATGTTCTCCAAAGGGGCGCCAGCCTGGATCAAGCGCTAGCAGAGAGGCCACAAATTCTGTTTGCTTGTGGATATGTTCGGGATAATCATGCTGCAGGCCGTTCCTGCAGAGTCTGTTACGAAGTTAGAGAAGATAACTATCGGTAAGCTTGTTAGAATGCGGAGGGGTTGCCTGGAGCCCAGGCAAGGAGGAGATTAACCGCATGAAGCTATAAGTTAATCACCTGAGTGCCTTAAGGGCTAGTGTCTCCAACTTAGACTAGCCAAAAATTGGGCACTTCTGATCATTTTCTTGTAAATCAGTATGCGTATCTGGATAGTCTAGTGAGGACTTGAGTACAGGATAAATATAGTTGTAGCCTCTAGGTGAGTCTGCTAAGCTGTTGCCCCGCCTTGTCTAGCCTTTAGTCCCTATACCTCCGACACAGTAGTGGCGACTCTTCCCTTCCTAAGATACTCAAACTCACATGTGATACGAATGTGACATCGGACAAACGGACGCCGGTTCAGCCTGCTACATGTGCATTCCTCCGGTGTGTACGTTTCATTACCCGTGTGTTTGGATATCGCGCGGAGGGCTCTTTCCTTTGGCTAGGTTCCGATCCTCTATACAACCAGCAGTCACAGCCACACCATACTTGCAAAAAGCTTTAACAGTGCTGTGATTTCATTTATTATCATTATATCAATCTTATGACTTTTCGGCGCTCTGTTTTAGCGGTCGTGGTGGCGTTCTCTCGCCCGGGCATGGCGGTTAGACGATAATTCGCCCAATGATAGAAAGGACGCAGGCTCTTGCAGAACGTGATGCAACGTTACACCTTTGTTGTGGAGTGACTCCGCGTGGTCCAATTCCTGTTGAAAGTTTCTGCTTACCGGAGTGGAATATCGATAGCGAAGTTTACGAGATTGGCGATGCTGGGGAGAGCCAACAAGGCCGAAGTGCTAGGTCTTGGGATTTGATACCCATAGCATGTTCTGCGAGAGTTTTGTTCGACCTACGTCCGGTGACAGCAATAAAGCTTGCAGCCGTCTGAAGCCTGGAGTGAATGCTTTGAGAGTCTGGCCGATTATCTCCAGAATCATCTTGTCTGACCTTGGAGGAAAGCTTTGCGTATGCAGTCCATGTCAGCTTTGAAAGTTAGAAGCGTAGAGGACTTCATTTCGGGCACATCACTGTACTGATCGCAAACAGTGGACAGCCCATTCCGTACATGTCCAGCTACTTATCGTATACTTTTCCTCACCTGATCTCCATGCTCTATTCACCAGCCGCAAGCTGCTACACATTGTCACAGCCTGGTGTGGAATTGACCGGCTGCTATCAGTCTATGACGGTTGCCGATGCAAGCTAGACTGCAGCAGGTCTGCATTCATTGTGGCAATTTGAGCTGCCTTCTGCCCAAGCCTTCCAGGTGGCGACTTTCGCTCTAGCTAACTGCTAAAAGTACTGCGCGAGTCAGGCAATACGGACGTCACAAAGACGCAGCAAGACCATGGTGGCTCAGCAAATCGAGGGCAGTAACCTCGTCGAAGTAAGGCAGAAGGTGGAAAGGTTGTGCCGGAGGCATGATGCGCCTCTCCCGCAAGCCGTATATCGGTCTTTTGGACCGGGGCATCAGCTACATTGGACCGCTAGCCTCGAGGTTGGCGGAATAGTGGTTTCCTCCGGAGAAGGCGAAAGCAAGCGCCGAGCATGCATGGTGGCATTCACTAGTCTAGCAGAACGTATGAGCGAGAACGAAGTGCATTTTTTCGAAGCTTTTCGGGACAGGCTTGAACTAGCTAGTTTCGATCCGCAAGATACCTCGGTCAAGATTGGTAGCGAGGTCGCTGCCTCTCCTACTTCATCTCGACTTGAGCGCATGCACGCACCCGCAACAGTGCAAGCAGCGAAGGAAAGCATTCGGATGTCTTGCACAAAAGCCAATCTACCCTTCCCAGAAGCTGAATTATATTCTTCTGGGCCAGGTCATCGGCTTCAATGGCTGGCGGTACTCCAGATTGGTGGAACACCTGTTGCCAGAGGAACCGGAGACACAAAGGGCCAAGCGGCAGGAAATGCCTATCTGCTGCTGCTGCTGCTGCAAATGATTGTCTCGTAGTGGCGAAAGAACAGTACGTCAAGTACTCTACACCATTGCTGCTAGCTAAAAGGAAGTCTTTCTGTCCTTCCAATAGTGCGGCTTCTGGTAGATGTCCGTCCCCCGATCAAGGGCGGACGCAGGAAGAACGACTTCCCCAGATAGCCATCACCCTTGATGATGCTGAGTCTAGACTCAGTGGCAGACTGAATAGGATTGTTAGCGCCTGCGACAGTCTTGGTGTGCAAAGCGCGTCTCTCTCAGCCATTGAAGACAGTGATCGGTCTACTTCGACGGCAGATGCCTCTCTGAAGTTCACTATTTCGGACTCCACTACGTACACATCCACGGGTTCTTTACCCAATCCACTCGTTCTGGACGATAAGTTGACTGCAATAAAGGTGGAAAGCGTATTGCCTATTCGGAGGGCTGGCCCCGAGTTATTGCGACAGATAGACGACAATTGCCTGCTGATCTGCGTGCGTACTATCTCGACTGTCGTGCGGTACACTTTCGACTGATTGCCTAGAGTTCGCAGGAGGCAGCAACTGGTTCCGGCAAAAGTACTCAAATTCCTCAGATCATACTTGATCATTGTCGCGAAACGTCGCAAGGTTGCCGTATTATCTGCGTTCAGCCCCGGCGTCTGTCAGCCATATCTCTAGCTCGGCGAGTTGCTATGGAACGCGGCGAGCGTCTCGGTGAGAGCATCGTTTATCGAACTCGGGCGAGCAGTCTGCCTGCCGGCCAGCCAAGTTCAATTGCGTATTGTACTGTCAATGCGGTCGTGGAAATGTTCCGATCGACGGTGCACGACGCTGTCGTCGAGCTCGAAGGGGTCACGCACTTCATTATCGATGAAGCGCATGAGAGAACTGCTGCGATGGATTTCTTGCTGTATCTGCTGCGGCAGGAGTTGATGAAGAGAAAAGAATGTAATGGGCTTGCGTTCAAAATTCTTATCACGTGGGCAGTATGACCGACCTCAATGACACTTTCCCGTATTGACATACATCCGCGTGTAGTTCAGCAACTCTCGACTCTTTCGATTACCATCGCTACTTCGAAAAGGCGTTTTCCTCGCGTCAAATGTCAACCATACACGTTCCCGGCAGACAATTCATGGTCAACGAGCACTATCTCGAGTCTCTACTTTCTTTACTGCATGCAGAGTTGTCGACATCGGAGGCCGCAAAGCTCATCTCGCAGAAGCCTGTCAAGAAATATATAGACGCTCAGATTGGCTCAACTGGCTTCCTCGACTCGACTACTCAGCCAAACCTTCCTGCAAGCCTTCCTAATGCACTGGTCGCAAACAGGGCAAAGATGTGCAGAAGGGAGTGGCTTCCATACTAGGTTCGTAGGGCGTCCTTGTTCCCGTATAACCAGTCCATAACGAAAATGTCCTTTTCCTAGTCTTTCTTGCCGGACTGGAGGAAATGCTAGAGGTCAAGAGTCAACTCGAGAGCTCGTCATCTTTGTTCCAGCCGTCTGCCCAATCCTTCGAGGTACATCTTCTCCATTCGAGCATAGATCCCTCCGATCAGCAGAAAGTCCTCGAGAGAGCATCCGAGTACCCATGCATAATTCTATCAACGAACATTGCTGAGACAGCGTAGGTCGTCAAGCTCCCATGATCGGCTGAGCTTACACGTGCTTTTGCCAAAGTGTGACTATCCCGAATGTCGTTAACGTCCTGGATTCCGGCTTAGTGAAGGTAATTCGTGTTCGTAAAGAAACACACAACAACCCTGATCACTTTAAGGCAGGAGAAATTTTTCTCGGCAGAAGATCGTGCCTCTTCGCTGGTCACTACGAGGGCCAGTCTGATAAGTTTGCAGCAAAGAAAAGGCAGAGCTGGCCGGAATCTGGATGGCGCATACTTCTGCCTTCTCGGCAAGGCTCAATTGGGTGCATTTCAGATGGAAAAAATGTCAGACATCGAGAGAGTGGATCTCAGGAGACTGTAAGTGCCCGCCCATCGCCATAGTAATACACCGGGATTTTCAGGCTTATATCTTGTCCAGTATTATGACAGTGCTTTCGCTGCAGCTTGGAACTCCACTACAAGCCATTTTCGACGCATTGCCAGAACCACCTAATCCGACAAGATTGTTCCTCTTCTTGAACAATCTCCATGCAAATGGCTTGTTAGACGCTCACCATCAAATGACAGCCGCAGGGTGCGTGGTGGCTCACCTCCCTGTCGAGCCGTCCATTGGGAAGCTGTGCATATATGGCTTGACTTATAGGTGCCTTGGTGAGTCCGGATAGATTAGGCGAGCTTTCAAACATGCCCTGACTCCATTCCGTACATACAGATTCAGCTGTCACTATAGCAGCTATTCTATCAAGCCCACGTATGTTCACGGCTCCAATTGGTAGTAGAGTGAGCCAGTTACCCCTAGCAAATTCTACCGTATCTCACAGCGGAACCGTATTCGTTACAGCAACGCATCCGCGCCGCGAGATCCGTATTTCAGGATGCTTGCAACCCGTCAGACGTTATCGTTGATCTTAACGCATATAGCGGGTGGAAGGAAATTAGCCGTGAAGAGGATCGCATAGACTTCTGCGGACGATCTCTTCTCTCGCACGCAACACTGCTGCGTATCGATGAGCTGCGAGCACGCATCGATAATATTTGGAGTCGGGCCATTTTCAACGCGGAGTCTATCCCCAGCTTGCACACTAAATTTGCTCACCAGGCGAACGACGAGGGCCCACGTAGCTATTTAAACAGGTTTAGTCAAGACAACTCGGTTGTGATAGCTATGATGGCAACGGCTTTTAAGTCCAACATAGCTATCCAGCTCTCTCCACGATTGTTGCGCACTCAGTATGCACAGGTAGTCTTCGCGATTCAAGGAATGCCTCCATTTGAGCTAGACAATCACTGATGATATGCTCATCCAGACTGCTTTCATCAATTCTACATCTGTACTCTTCCAAGGCAAGAGACCGCGCCCTGAAGGGAGCGGGAGCGAGATGCCCGGCCATATCATACCTACAGATGGGGTATATCAGCAGCATTCCGGATATCATGTGTTAGGGGACGCTTATGCACATTTTCCCCTAGATATTTGTATTCGCGGAGGCAGCAAGCAATATCAACCTAAGCTCTGGTGACACTGGCGCTCCATCAGTACAAGTGCGGCAAGTGACGGCAATACAGCCCATGACAATGCTGCTGTTCGCTCTTAGGACTTTACGAGAGCAGCACGTAAACGCCTTGGTTGAAGACCCTTCTCTCGCCCTTGATGGCAGGACATGCACCCCCCTCGTTGGAGACGAATGGTTACGTGTCCGTATCGAGGCGAGCAGTGCTTCCCTACTCCTGCAGTGCAAATGTGTTCTTGACAAAGTGATATCTTCGATAGTTGAAGATGCGTCAAGCTTTTTCTGCACCCAGGTATGGCTTCTTCCTTCTCCTTTTAGTCAGGTAGGACAAGCGCATAATACCGTATTTCAACGGCTTGTCCACGTAGCCTAATCCACAGCAGCGCTAAGCATGTCGGGCTGAATAAGTAAGAAATCACCAGTTTCCCATTAATCCTTGTCTTCTTAGACTTTGTTTCTGAGACATTCGTCGTTTTCTTTCAGGCTGCCCCATTGGTATAGACACATATTACCGGAAATCATTTCCCTACTACATCTAGAATTGGAAGCCGCACCTTCATGGCTACTGCAAGGCCGAGAAGGTTCACAGGCTTCAACAAGCATTCCCTCATCTGTAGGGGTACCCATTACGCCTGCCTAGACCGCGGCTGCACCCTTCCCGCGACATACGGACCGCTCGTGCCGTTCCATTAATGCCCCAGAAATCGTTCCATTCGCATATTGAAGGTCTTGATATCAGATTTTCTATCATATAGGTGATATGGCAGGTGTTACTCGAGCCGGCAGGGCCAGATAATTCATCATCAGGACCAAAATTTCTGTTTTCTCATGGCATTTTCTGGGTCAAAGACACTGCAGACCATCAGTTCGCTTGTAGAAGTAAGAAAGGAGGATCTAGACAAGGAGGGTCACAATCCATAGAGTTGCGAAGTGATCATTTGAGTCTCCCATGTTCGCATCCAGAGAGTCTTTTGATGCTATGCCGGTGTTGGAACACCTCAACATCATCTGCCTGCAAACAACCCACGAATTTGTTACAGGTCGCTTCTTCCAGCGCCTTGCCTAGTGGGTTGAAATGAATGTCGATCAGAAAGCGATGTGCTGCGACAGCCTCCTTCGGACTATCAAGTGGAAATAGGTAGTGATTATTATTACCTCGGTCAGACCGCTATCTCTATAGTTACCATCGTGGCTGGAAGCTTCAGGAAGCGGTTTGGATAGGAGGTGAAGATGCCTGGCTCTTTCGGAATGCTTCTTGAGCAGCGTGTACTCCATATTGGCTATGAGCAAGATGGTTCAGTTGGTATGCTATTCCCCAGTACACCCTTCTCAATGCAAGGGTGCTGCTTACTCGGTTGGTTGTTTTTCCAGCCAGTTAGGAAGGAATACATCTGATATGGCAGCACGAAGGTCCAGGATGGCAGTTTTATCGATTTTCGGGTAGCTAAATACCTTTTCCTGGAAGTTATGAACGCACCATCGTTGAATTGTTAAAACTCTTCCGCAAGAGGTTCTAGGATGTTGTTGATGGTAATCATCGTTGCTCCCGGGGCCCAGGCGTTTTGCCAGCGACAACCAAGTATCCGACTCGTACTCGTAGCGAAAGTCTGGTGGTAGACCATGGCAGGCCAGGATCTTGACACCTATAGAGACTTTCTTGTCGGCTATTTGTATGTGAAAAGGTTGAACAAGTGTATGTAAAAGGCGAAGACAGGCTTTCCGCTTTCTTTGGGATAATCGCCCAGCACTTATGCAACTTTGCTAGACACCATGATAAATACCGTCGATAGCTGGTTGATCCGAAAGAGGTGAGCGACGAGCTTTTCGAAGGAGGGAACCCTAGCGGCCTCGGCAATGTATTTAAGCGATCGTCGTCCGCACGCCTCTTGCACGTGCAGAGCACTTGGCCATGGGGCATGACAGCTAAAGCCCAGTCAGTGCAGCTTGCGATGTGTGAGGTGCGAATTGCTGTGGATTGCTACCGTGAGTCCTAAGCAGGTGAAACAGCCGTTGGTAAACAGCAGGACCGCCGTGCTGATGAAACATCTGGTAAGAAGAGCCTGGCTGGAGCTACCCTTTGGCTTTCGTCAGGCAGTCCGCGGAACCTTTTGTAGGAGTGAAGAGGACATTGTACAAGCGTTGTACATCATGATGAGCTATCAAGCCAGAGGAACAATGCATCGTCATACTTCTTTGTTGAGAGAGTCCTTTTGTGCATTGCTGCAGCACGCAAGCACACTGCAAACCGATGAACCCTCCAAGAAAGAACGATAAGCAAAGGGGTGCTAACGCTAGCCTCTGTTGCCCTTGAGGGGCTGAACAGCTGATAAAGATCTTGTGGACTCGCCCTCGACGTTTGAAGAGCATGCGTAATGACTGCACTACCGAGCCTCAAGTATAAAGCCTTAAGATTGCAACCACCTCGGGAAATCCAGCCACTGACAACAGGGGTTGATCTGAAATCGAAATCGCGGCGCAAGTTGGCAGGGATGCCTTCGTCATGGCACGGATACCCTCGTCAAGAACAATAGCTTAGCTTCTTGAAAGCGGAGGCGGAACCAAAGGAATAGCCAGCGCATCGACGTCGAGCAGAAATTCACAGGTCGATGCGCAACAAAGGTTATTTGATGATCGTTCTCCCTTTGAAGAGCTACCCGCACGGCCAGCCGCATGTGCACAATAGGAAAACAAGCCAGAAGGAACCTTCAGAACTACTACGCCGGCTAGTCCTCTCTTGTTCTGATCCTTCTGTGTCTCAGTAGTCCATTAGGCAATTTGCTGTTTATTCCGGTCATCTTTGCTCGTGCTCGATAGTAACATGGCTGAAATCCGACCCTCCAAAGAACTCCGAGCGAAGTATGGTCAGTGGAAGAAACTTGGCGAAGGCGGTTTTGGTCAAGTCTTCAAGGTTACAAGATTCAAAGATGGCAAAGTAGATTGGTCACGCTTTGTCAGCACATCCGCATCGGTCTGATCCATTTTTTTGACCCCATGTAAAGGAATTTGCAGTCAAGATGCTCACAATGGGAAACGTCCCGGAGATGCGAGAGCGCTTTCATCAAGAAGCTCTCCTACTTAAGACCTTGAGGCACCCAAATAT
>BQUP01000016.1:36244-47278 GCA_022835595.1 Cystobasidium ongulense
GGGCGACTTGCAAAAGGCATTGGACATCCGGAGAGTCCTGAAGTAATTCCAAGCGCTCATGTCAGATTAGTAGAGGTGGCGCTAAATATTCCCGTCAGGCAACCCATGGAGGAGCAGCAGGTTCTTCACATTTTCTTGCAGATCCTCCTTGGGCTCCATTTCTGCCATACGAGATCGCAAGAGAGAGGGTATATACTTCATCGCGACCTTAAGCCCGAGAACAGTAAGTTAGTCGGCCAGAGGGTCTAAAAGCGAGCGAGGCGGCTAAGAAAACGAATCCAGTCCTCATTTCAGATACCAAGACGTTCAAACTAGCAGACTTCGGTTTGGCTAAAATGATGGGTCCTCATATGCAAGAAGCAACATCAATGGTGGGTGTACGTATGCTAAGTTTCCGAATAGGCTGTGATACATTACACTGCAAATGAGCCACTTACCAAAGTTATGATAACATCACAATAACACGATATTTCAGACACCTAGGTACCTCTCACCTGTAGGTTGGCGAAGCCTACTTCAGTTCTCACCTCCTAAAGCTATGATTCTCAGGAGATCAGGCGAGGAGAACCTTACGATAAAAAGCTGGACATGTACGGAATGGGCTGTCTGCTGTTCGAGATCAGTACATTGACGTGCGCGAGGTAAATTCCCTAAACCCCTTATTTTCGAAGCTGACAGGGACTGCGTGCGCAGAAGTTTTCCTTTGAGGTCAGACAAGATTCTGGAAATAATCGGCCAGACTCTCAAAGCATTCACTCCAGGCTTCAGACGGATGCAAGCTTTATTGCTGTCACCGGACGTAGGTCGAACAAAACCCTCGCAGGACGTGCTATGGGTATTAAATTCCACCTCCCAGCCCGACCTCCGGCCTAGCACTTCGGACTTGTTGGCTCTCCCCAGCATTGCCAATCTCGTAAACTTCGCTATCGATATTCCACTCCGGTAAGCAGGAGCTTTCATCAAGAGTTGGACCACGCTTGCTCATGCCCCCTTTTGGTCATGCACCTAGCGCTAAGCTGGACCTCCAGGAGAAAACACGCGCGATGGAAGAGCAACGCAAGCAGATAGATGTCGCTGAGCAGGATTTACAAAAGAGGGAAAAAGATTTGAAAAATGCCGAAAAGGCATTGAGGAAGCAGAGGGAGGATCAAGAAACGGCTATTAAACGGTGACTTACATTTTGGGATCTAACTGAGGCGATTCGGCTGAGTGCGCTCAAGTATACAGGCTACTCCGCAAGTCTCTCTCGCCAGAACCTGAACTCAGAAGGCGTTCTTCCACCCCTGAATGTGTATGAGCAACTAACACACGGAGATGCGGGAATAATTCGGCAAGCTCAGACCCATGGCAGGCCGGGTGTTCTACAATCTACAAGATTGGGAAGCAGATTTTTTTGGGAAACATGCTATTCTAGTGGTCTACCATATGCATGAGGAACCCCGTGTGGATGCCAGACAACACCTTTCCAGAGGACTTGTGTATACTTAGCCCGATGCTGTTCGTAGGACTTGCTTGGCTTCTCCTGAATCTTTTGTTCATTATAGACTTTATAGGCAGGCTGTATGTGACCGCTTCTCCCGGGCAAGAACGTCTTCCAGCTCTCCACAAATTCGATGGTGCACCCTTCAGCTAGCGAATTGACAGGATGAGAGAAACCTGATGAAACGACTGGTTTAAAGACTGGTTTCCGTCCCAGACGCAACTGACCTCATCGCCACTATCTCCACTACTCGCTTGTTTTTTGGCGAAGAGCATGTGACTCCAACATCAAACGGAGTCCCAGGGTTACTTATAAAGCATCTGCAACCTGCGACCTATACGGTGTCCCGGTGACGCGACTCTCAACGAACCGGTAGCCGCGCCAGCCCCTACGTACTTCAACCACGATCCAAGCGTGCAGGAGTGTCAAGATCTTGAAAAATGTGCTGCAGGGTGAGTCGATATGACCTCCCTGGAGCTCTGGCAGATAGTCGAATATCCTGACAAGCCCAGAGCTGTACGACAATCATCGTCAGAACATCAAAGCGCCAGACTCCAGACTTTCAAGCATGCGTTTGCAGTAGCGCTCCTCTTTTGAGCTTTTGGGCGTCATCTTCTGTGCTTACGCTCACGCCCCAGCCTCCTTGCTCACTCCCGTGTATAGTTATTGCCTGGCGCAGCTTTACTGTTCAGTAGCATTCCTCTTTGTACCCATGTACTAGCAGCGCTGGGTACCAAGAGTGTGTTGCAGTACATCAATAGTATCTCGATAGCGAGAGCTCCCAGCAGAGAGATTTCTGCATGTCTGCGCTTGTGTGCCCGCGGCGGGCGACAGCCAGTGGCCGCGCGTATCACATCACGGCGGCCATAACCGTCCGGACTGTAACAATGCGGCGTGAAGCTGGCGTATCTTGTTGAACGCCCATGACCCTTCCTGCCCGCGTACAAATTCGGTCCGCCTGTACATCATGCCAGCAACTAGCTGTTTAGCAGAATAGGGGTATCTTACGACCTCGATCCAGGCTATGAAAAACCACAGTCTCTCTATCGATACCGAACGTGGACGTAGGTCTAACTCTAAAAGCGGCGTGGGCTATGACATCGTTCGGAGATATGACAGTATCATCTTCAAAGACGTTGTACACGATACCACAGGCCAGGCCAGGCCAATTCAGGAACGGATTCTTGGCAGCATCTTCAGAGTCTAATAGCTTCAAGGGAGTCATTAACACGTGTCTCCTGACGACTCCCCCTATAGACTGGTCCCATATGGTATTGATGAACCCGAGTCGAATAGCTCTTCCAATGTAAAATAGTACTGCTGCGTTTCCAGGGTGTGTACTCCGGCAAGTGAACTTGCGAGGACCAACAGAGAAGCTTCGCTGCGTAACAACAAAGCGTGGGACTGCGACAGCGGATCCCTTATTCGGACCTGAAGAGCCTTTCTGTCTGCGATGGAATACCTCGACGTCTTCTGCCTGCAGACGAACCACAAGTTTGTCATAGACTGCTTCTTCTAGCGCCTCCCCCAACGTGTTGAAGTGGTTGTCGGTTGTAAAACGATCCGCAGCAAAAGCGCCCGTTGCATCGTCTGCGCTATCGTTGGCAAACAGGATGGCAGCTATTGCCTCGCTCAGACCGCCCGTCCTGACATCACCGTTGCTTTCAGATTCAGAGAACGCAGTGACCGGTTCAGACAGGAGATGGCGGTGCCTGGCTCTTTCGCAATGCTTCTTAAGAAGAGTATAGTCCATTTCGCCTATGAGCAGTATGGATCAAGTGAGAAACCTTGTACTTCAGTATACTATGACCATCGCGATAGTATGCGGCTTACCCAGATGCTTGTTTGTATTGAACTTCTGCAAGAGCCCATTCTGCCGCTCAAATGCAAATTCAGATAGATGCATCAGAGGGCCCCAGTATAGTAAATGTTCAGGAATGTGATAAGCATAGTGATGATTCGGAACCATGCGGCAAGCGTGAAACAATGAAGCGCTAGACTTGGTGTACGACTTGTAGTGCGCTGCGAATTTGCTGCTGCCAAGCTCGCTGGTCGTATAACTACAGGCAATGTTGGTGCAGGTGACCAAGTCGCAGAAGTTGTCGAGCAGTTCCAACTGCATGGGAGAATTTGTCCAATATTCCACCAAATGGAGCGGAAGTATCGAAGTAAAGAGCACAAAATAATTGTCGGCCTTCAATTTGCCATGAGATGGGTCGCCTAAGTTGGTCGGAGGGCGGTCCAACCAGGTAGGAAGAAATACATCCGACATGGCTGCACGGATGTCCAGGACTCCAGTCTCGTTGAAAGTCGGATACGTGAGCATCTTTTCGGGAGAAAACTTTGGATGTGGCGGGAAAGCTTGTTCATTCACCTCCGAGTCGTCGGAAAGCATCTGTTCGCTGACGCTTTCACTCATTGGATTATAATTAGGATCTGCATCATAATTATCTCGTGTTCCCAGATCTGCCCGGACATGACGAACTCCAGAAGCGCGCTGAGACTGTCTGTAGGGGTGAGTAGGTGCATCGTCATGAAGCTCGCCGTCTTTTCGTAGTTCTTGTAGCTCGACCTCCCAATCGCTAAGTTCTTCGCTCCACTCGTTGTCGTCATTGCCACCGTCTCTTAGTCTCGACTGTTGTGACTGTATAGTACTCTGTTCTTTCGTCACCTTACCTGTGACACTCGAGTCCAGTCCCCATCTGCTTCGCAGGTGGTGTTGCAGCACACCTTCCAGCCAATTATGCATAATCCCAATCACGTTGTGTTTGACGGAATCGCGGTATTGCAAACGATGAAGGAGCGAAAAGCGGACGCCGTTCTTCTTCACAAGAAGCTTCCTGCGCTTTAAGGTGCGGGCATTGACCCATTCCTCTGAAGCTTTCAAGACCTCGCTGTGTACACGTGTCGCCCATTCTTGAGGCTTTGACGAGTTGATTTCATTCCGTGTAAGCTTACAGTAAGAGCAAAAGAGGGTGGCTGAGTGAGCGGCGAATCCTGTGACCTTTCGAAGGGCGACCAGATCGGCTATAATGGGGATCACCCTCACTCGAATGCGCCGTCCTTCGTGAAGATTTGCTGTCTTAATGATAATTCCTTCGTTGAGCTGCTGCAGCTCATTCACGAGAGGTTCCAAGATATTGTTGATAGTGATCATCGATGGCTCGCGTAGCCCGGGCGTTATGCCAGCAATAAACAAGTACTCTGACTTGTAGCGGAAGTCTGGTGGTAAATTTAGGCAAGCCAGAATAATGACGCCCATAGAGATTTTTTTACCGGCAATTTTGTTTGTAAGAGGATTGAACCAGTCTATGTAGAAGGCGAAGACAAGATTCCCGCTATGTCTTGTGTAATCGCCTAGTTCTTGCCACATGCGACTGTACCACACGTCGTTGCAGATGCTGTTTCTGACAGGCTGTTCTAAAAGAGGGGAGTCGACCAGCTTTTCGAAAGACGGCAGAGATAGCATGAATTCCAGCCAAGACCCCATGCTCTGGTAGGTGTACAGACACGTGGGTGCTGTTCTGGGAGCATCGGCGCCACCCCATCGAAGTCTCCAAAGGCTCTGACCGCATTCCTTTGCACCTGACACTTCACGCCATGTACAGGTCGTTTGCTCGGTATCCAGAGGATAGAGAGTGAAGCATCGAGAGCAGCAGAGTCGCCGATGCAATTCGGGCGTTATTGCCAATTTTTTGATTGCTGTGCGAATATCGCCGGGTATTTTTGCAGGTGACGGCGGTGTTGCGGAGAGCCTAACCAGAGCATCGTTTAAAATCAATCGTACTACCTTCAGAACGATATTGGCAGCATTTCGACTGATGCCAGCATAAAGATATAGCCAGACTACAAGCAGTTGCACAGAAATGGCTACAGAAAGCGCTGGAGGCTCGTCAATGCCTGCCGCGGTAGTCAAATTCAGCTTCTCTGGATCTATGTAGTGGCTGTTATGATGGCTCGCTAGCTTACCGCTGTTGGCAGTCTCGTAATGAGGCGTATGCGTGTGTAGCGGCTTTGGGTGTCTTTGATGGTCTGTGCTTCGCTAACGACAGACCGTGCCGCTTTTTCCTCAGTGGTGTCAGCTTCAATTGCAGAGTGCACCACTGAGGGGCGAGTCTGCCGTCTGTGCCGACTTCGTGTAGTCGAAGAGATCCAGCGGCCTTGAGAATGGAAAGGGTCGTCACCGGTACACCTTTTGCAGGTGCAAAGCACTTGGGACATTCCAGCTGCTCCTCCGGTGGCTGCTGTACTTTGCGGGATCTGAGATACTTTGATTTGTTTTTGGGCGTCCTATGTAGGCGTTGAGAAAGCCGTTGGCGTATAGGCAATCTAGTGCTGTAGTACTTCTGGCAGAAAAGCTTAGGCAGACTTTCCCTTGGGTCGTTAGGCTCTTTTGCACTAACCAAAGAGGACAATGCAGTCGCCATGCCTCATTGTGGTCTCCTAAGCCCAGGCCAATGCACAATTTTGATGCTCGATTATTGAAGGAGCCCTTTTGTGTGCTGCTGCAGCTACGCAAGCACATTGTCAGCCATGTAATGGCCGCCAAAGACGATCAGAAAAGAGGTGCTATAGTGATAAGTCTGCTTCATGGGGAGCCACTTATCTGAAAATGATCCCGTCCAGTTGCGGTCGACCTTCACGACAACATGGCTACACGCTCGAAGCCTCTTGGCATGCGATCGCTTTGGGAAATCCAGCAACTAAAGCAAGGGCTTGATCTGAACCGAATCGAGGTCCGAGTTCCCCTTGGCCGCCTGCATCGCCAACAACAGATGGGCTTCATAAGAGTGCGCGGCTGAACAAAAGAAACATCGAGCCAGCGACGTCGAGAAGAGTCTTTCACTGGCTGATGGAAAACAAAGGTTCTAAATCTCTCGCAATCATTCTCCCTTTGATGGCTATTCGCACGAGCCCCCGCACGTGCCTTGGAGGAAAAGAAGCCAGAAGGAGCCTCTTAGAGCATCCACGCGGAATATGTCCTCTCTTCTTCCGCTCCTGCTGTTCCCAAGCAGTCGATTACCCGACCTCGCTATTGTTTGAAGCCATTTTTGCTAGTACGCACCAGATGGCTGAAATCGCACCTATCAAGGTGCTCCGAGCGAAGTACGGAAAGTGGAAGAAACTAGGAGAAGGAGGTTTTGATCTGGTCTTCAAGATTCGAGACTTAAAGATGGCCAAGTAGATCGGTGTTGCCCTGCCACCCAAACTTAATATGCGTCTGATCAGGGTACTGAAGAGCTTGGGACACCCCAATACGTTAGTATTGAGAATTGCTCAGAAGATTTGACCACCGCGTTTTCTGTATATCGTGGTGGAGTATTGTCTAGGGGCGATTTGCGTCAGGCACTGCAGCTTCGTAGGGTGCTTAAATGAGGCGGCGATCAGCATTACCTGTAAAAGAATCAGGCTTAACTCCATTGGGTACGGCAGTCTACGGAGGAGCATCAGGACCTACACGTTCTCCTGCAGGTCCTCCTAGGCCTCCATTTCTGCCAAACAAGTTTGCGAGACAGAGGGCAAATCTTGATGGCTAGAGAATAGTGAGCTAGCCTATCGAAGATTCTGGGTGCTAGGGAGGCGGTTAAGTAGAAGATGTGTCCTGCTTTTAGCTGCCCAGTTCTTTAAACTAGCCGATTTCGGTTTGGCCAATTTATGGGTCCTCAAGGGAAAGAAGTGACATCCATCGTTCGTGTGCGTATACTTCTTATTGAATGGACGATGATGCCTAATACCGCGGGAGAACAACATAACTAATTATCTATGAATATCGTAATACTTCATATTGGAGATATACATGTAGCTCTCACCTGTAGGTTGGCTAAGCACAATTCGACTACTCACTCTTTGACACTATAAATACAGGAGATCAAGCGGGGAAAGGCCACAGACAGGGTGGACATGTACGGAATAGGCTGGGCTGTCTACTTTTTGACATCAGTACCTTGACTTGAGCCAAGCATGCTGTTTGGGGCATGGGTTGATAATATTAGCAAAGCTGACATTGAGCCCACCTGCAAAACCTGCCCTGGCAATTGTAAGTCAGACAAGGTTGTGGAACGATCGAGCGAACTCTCAAAGCAAAGCATTCATCCAGGCTTCGAAGCTTTACTATTGTCACCACTGTCACCAAATTTGAGTCGAACAACACAACTTCGTGGAGCCGATAAACATTGAAGGCTGCCACACAGCCTGAACTCCGACCGACCAGGAGCGTAGTTGGATCCCCCAACGCGGATGAGCAGCCGCGTTGCCAATTGGCAAGCGCTTGCGCGCCTGCTTCCAATGGAAGCGAAAGTCATGGACGAACAGAGAGGCCAATATTTGCAACCATTCTTGAAGTCTATCTTTCGTTTGTACATTGCTTCTGATGGAATCTATTGTGAGTTGGATTGCAATCAAGATACAACGAGCAAGAACGTCTACTTAAATACGACGCTTGTCTTAGTAATTAGACCAAATGACCTAGTCGATGGAACCGGACAGTCGGCTGTCTCTCTTCGCGGTCAGTCGAACCTCCGCAAGCTTTAATACTGCCGTGACATGTCGATTGGCTTCTCATCGAGCCAGCCTGAAGAACCAAGGGGCTAGGGTGACTCAAACACTATCTACGATACACACCAATATGCTGCTCCTCACTGCCCCGGCGAGCTTCTCTTCTTTCGTCATACTGCTCCGACATACCCTTTGCTGCAGCAACTACCAGCAAGCCGAGCCATCTTGTGCGAAGGCGGCCTGCTGAATCAGACGGCTATTCGCGAAGTCTTCGTTCTCGCTGACTAGTAATATGGCGTGTCCAAATCGCTATTGCACTGTATGATCTGATTGGAGCTGATGAGCGCTGTGCTGGAGCCGGTCCCTTACATATTGTGATGACTACTGCGAAGTCCGCCTGGCTCGGTCAGTGGCTAGCAGGCTGAAAATATAGGCGCGCAGCTTGTGAATACAGCTGGAATGTTTCGTCGAGCATGACAGGTAGGTGTATGGGTAAGGAGCTGTTTATACTTGGTGGACCTTCATAAGAATCTATTTTGCGCTCGTATGCGCTCCTCAAGCTAATTGTCTTTACTGGGAGTAACATAGTCTTCGTGCAGAGTGAATGCTCAAGCCTCTGCGTGCTCTTCCATGTTGACAAGGCATGCAACTTGCTCTGGTGTGGTGATCGTCATCCGCCAGGGTCCCCTCTCCGCTGTCTGTATCTATGCTATGGTTGGACTCCGCCTCTTAGCCATCTTGACTGGACCTCTCTTCCTGGTCATCCTCCAAATCCAAGTTCTCTATATACTGGGCCAGAATGCCTTCCGAGTACTTGTCGAAGAAAACCTCATCCGATAAATTCTCGTCTGGGTGTTTTCTGCCGTTGCTCCAGATCTGAGCGGGATCAGGGGAGAAAGCGACGATGCTGGCATCTGCAAAGTTATTTGCTGAATACTGTACAGGTCGTTGTAGCAATCCGGAGAGTGGTGATCGATAGGCATAACCTTTGGCTGGGAAACAGTAGATAAGGGCTGGTCCGGTATCACCTTACGATGCCTTCCACGCCATTGCCCTCCCTCCATGAAAATACTCGAGTGGCGCAGATCGTCGAGACGCCGGAAGAAAGTTTCAGCCTGAACTAATCGCTTTACTCGTCTCTTTATCACATAATAGCCATCCTGGGGATCTATTTCATCGTCGCTGTTGGCTTTAGTATGGCGAACCAGGTCTGGTATCGCGAGGGATAGTGGTACGGCGCAGGAATCTTAGACGTGGTGTTAAAGGCTGTAAGGCAACGTGATTTTCGCCTGCCTTGCGCCCAAAGCTCTCACGGAATCTCGTCGTCGATATATAGTGTTAAGGCGTGCAGAACGCAGGACACTTCAAGGGTTCCGTTTTTCTTTGCCGCGGAGTCTGGGCTGTACATGATGGGTGAAATGGTCACAAATGCGGATAAGCACCTCCATGTCGGTAGCTGCCGTAATCTCCACTCCGATGCGGTCTATACTAAGAGCATGCTTGAAAGTTGCGATGGCCCCAAGGAAAGTTGTGATGGCCCCAAGTCGACAAGCAAAGTTGTATTTCGAGTAAGGTGACTCGGAAAGATTGGGCGACCACCCGTATAGCCCATACTTAGCACAAAACGTCTGCATGTGTCCTAGGATGTTTTCCTTTAGGAATTCTGTAGCTTTCTTTCTCCCTCCTAAATTTGGCTTCTGTAGTCGCAGGATATCAACACCAGGCTTTTATCGATTAGTAGTCGAGGGGGCGGAGTGCTTTGGCCATATCGCTTGAGTTTGTAAGTCTTGTGCAGAAGGCCTGGACTTGTGTCTCTGGCGGAGGAGATAGAATGGCATTGGCATACTGAGCACCCCACAGAATGCGGAGGCGCGTGGTGAAGGCAGTCTGGGAGGCAACATGTTGACTCTTTGTCGATACGCGGAGATTACCCCTTACCTTGACGAATTGCTGATTCGCATTCAATCAGCCAATGTATCTGAGTACTGGGCTTAGCCTGCTTTCATGTAAACCTCGACTGCTGAGGCGCTGGTACAGGGCGTGTTTTCGCGTGGCTGGCTGGTTGCTTGAAGGCATATGATCGATTAAATTGTTCAGGCTCAGAGACAGTTGCTAAAGTGCTTGGCTCAATAATCTCGGCGTCCGCTGTTCGCGGTTAGAGCTGCAATAATGAGGGCAGTCAGTAACGCAATTAAGATTGTATTCGACTTCAAATGCCCAACTAGTAGTACCGGGCGCTTCGGCAGTGGCATATGGGCACGGTGCCATTAAAGCTTGTCTGTTGTTCCGCACCGTAGCTTGCAGTGCACTTGTTCCTTCAGAGCGCTCTTCAAGGCCGGGTCTCGAGCCACTTCAAGTGTCGAAGATTTGCTACGAGATCATCGTAGCGTTCTCCAGCCTGGTACTCGATGACTCAAGTCTGCTCCGCCACCTCCCTGGATTGTTTCGTTGGAAGGCATTCAACATAACCTGATCGCGCTGCTGGAGCCAAACTTGGAAATCTGGGTCCCCATGACAAAGTGACTCATGCTGTTCCAGACGAGTATCGCGTGGCTGCCGCTAGATGTGTAATACAAAAAGATTGTGCGTATTCGTGTAGGAGGGGGGACCAGCGGTCTTCGGTCGCGCCACTGGTCAAACTTATAGCGGTGACGGCTCGCACGCACCAGCCTCTAGCGACATCATACAAAGCGTTAGCTCTACTGACAAGAAACAAGGGAAACGGCTCCGATATGCCGTCCGCTCTGTGCGCAGTACAAAAGACCAATACTAGTAGCGCCTCTAACAGCCTTATCAGACAGCGCGAACCACAAAAGCCCGATACTCGGCGTAGAACAATGGTCACATGTCTCGAAAGCGGTCTGCAAGAAACGTACAAAAGGAATATTTGCTGATGAAGCTTAGCGGTGTCCAGAGCCTACGCTTCTGCCCTGTAGATGCTCGTGGGCGATAACAGGCTTCTTCAGGAGAGCATTGTCTGCCCAAACAAGGCAGCGAGGATGTTATACAGGTTCGCCCGCCCGCGCAGGCCACCTTGGCATACAAGAGAGGATCAAAGC
>BQUP01000017.1:0-29062 GCA_022835595.1 Cystobasidium ongulense
GTATCCTAGCAAAGTCAGCCATGGGTAACCGCGGTTTTGCTGCTTCGATGTTACATTTCACTATGGATGCAGAGAAGGGTATACGCGTCCTGCGGACCACAGAGGTCTAACTGTGATGTACAACTGCCGTGAGTCTGGCCTAACTGGACATTGGCTAACAAGGGTATTCAATAGGCATTCACTGAATAATCAGGGTCTTTCGACTTTGCTGCTTTTGTTTGAGCTCATCCCGATACAAATTCATGCCCACACGTCGCCTACCATCTCAAATCTGCCACCACAAGGCTGCTCGAACGGCCCGTTGCACGGCCATACCCGGTATTTGTTTCTGAACATGCGATCTTCTGAGGATTCGTCCTGCAGTGCGATTGTCACAGGCGAGAAGGAGATAGACTCGCCTTCGGAAGGCGGCATCTTGAGTAGCATAGTGGCCAGGCATGCTTCGTCGAAGTAGTCGGGCATTACGGTGACGCCCTCAGGCTGCGCATCATGTGAAGTCACGGTTGCGTTCATTCGTTCTGCGAAGCGAGCGTATTTCCGACGGTCGACGATGGAAGTACTGGTCCACAGATTGTCATCGTGTTCTTCGCCATCTTCCTGAGCTCCAAAAGCTTCGAGCTCAGAAGCGTAAAGCTCGAAGGATAGGTAGGATTTAAAGTCGACGAAAGTTGTTCGATGAGATGGCAGGATATCTCTGGGTCTGACATGGACAAGGTAAAAGTTATTCAGCTACTTTTGTAGGACTTTACTCTAGCCAAGCAGCAGCACTACTGACATCTAGCTCGACATCGAAGTGATGATTAAAGACAGAGCCGTGGTCGGCAAGTATATGCAACGCAGACCGCGGAGGATGGCCCCCACGAATCCACTCAAAGTCTGCGGGGATGCCCGCGGCAATCTCGAGGTTTGCGTCTCTTTCCAGGTCCTCAGATGTGACGGTCCTGGCTCTGTGTTGTGTTATACCGCGTTGCGAATCGAGCGGCTCCCGATGGTTGCCTAGGAGCAAGACTCTCTGCTTCGCCTCCGCTGAGGACGACAGATTTGCAGCCCATGGGAAAGTCGGCAACGTGTGCACCCTGATCGCGAGTCTTGACGGGGCGGACAGGTTGCTGCTGTGGTTGATTGCCTTAATGGAGACTTTCAGAGTGATATTTTGACCTTGCACCAGGTAAGCAGGACCTAGGACTTCCAGCTCATAGCTCGACCTTGGCACGGTCTTCGTCTTGTGAGGATCGTCACGTGGATCACCCCGATAAACAGGATTCATCTCCCTTTCATTCTTCATATCTGCGAGCTGAATTATGGATCGAGAGAGCTCGCCGGCTGCCACCTCGACGGTAGGTGCAGCAGCGGATATGGGGACATCAAACACGGTGGTGCCCGCGGGGATATCGATAGTTGAAGAATTGCGGAGCCCAAGCCGAAAGATATATTCAAGCCGCGTCTCAACGGCGACAGCTTCAGCTAAGCTCGCATCGTAATTTTGCACCTCGGAATGGCTCGGCGGGAACTGTAAGTCCATAACAGACGCATTAGCACAATGCTTCATGCGTCGAGCTAACCTGGCTTACTCTGCAATTTGGTACTCCAATGCCGAATGTCTTGACGGCCTTGCCAGGAATAGACATCGAAGTTGAATCAGGCTCGGAAAGCCTAGTCCTGGTCTCAAAGACGAGTCTTTCCAGCGCTGTAGACCCGCCACAGTGAAGTGTTCGTCATTGCGGCGTCTAGATCAAGATGTAAGGCAGCAAAGTCAGCCGCTTTTCTCTGACGTGACTTGGCGTTCACTTGGTCCACACAATCTCCTGATAACTCACCATACACACTTCTCATCCGTTCCATCATGTTGTAATGACTACTCCCGTGCGAAATGATGTTGTTCCAGGAGCCTTCCCAGGGTCTTGTCCTGTTGCTATGATATTCCTCCTCCGATGTTTGATTGTATATAGGTCGTGTCGGTATTTCGGCGTCAGGGTGGGGCAGGCGAGCGACAGAACGTTCTCGCAACCGGAGTACGACATCCCAGCTGATGAGATCACCGCATGACGTTCCATTGGCTGCTAGGCGGGCTTCACCGTATGCTCTCTGTCCTGGGTGCAGATCAGGTGCGCGCACGTAGGCTTTGATGTCGCAAGAAAAGGGCGAAGCTTGGTTTGGGAGCTGTAGACCGCCCACGGCGTGTGATTGCAGAAGTGACAAAAGGAGAATGCATGTATAGCCCCATCTAGCAGCGAGCCATCTGCTTAGTGCAGCCCTCTGTGCCTCGACCGCACGGCTGGCTTTGTGTTGATAGTCGATCATGCTGTTTGATAGCAAGACAAGCAGGCGGAGGTGCGGCAAGAGGGTGATGGTGAAGTGAGTTGGAGTTGAGATAGCAAGCTTCACATGAAGCTCCACCGTCAGTGCTTGCAGTCAGTGTGCTCGTGAGCTGAGCCTATCATGAGTGGCTGGATTACAGGGACAGCTGTTGATCGATTCGCCACTACGCCTCGGAGATAAGCAGGATATAGAGCATAGTGAGGCTTTATGGATGCTCAAAACATGTCCTCAGCTCCGCAGTAGCGTCACCACTATATTGCCGGCATGGCGATCCAGCAACAATCAAACATGGCCATTGCATATCGTAAGCATTCCGGACAGTTCGATGTCTGAGCTTGCCACAACAATTGCTGGGACTCAATTTTATACGCGGACATCGCGCGAACAGATGTGTTTGCTAGAGACCGGGACAGGAGCCATTGCTGACCATATACACCACATCTCGTCGCATCTGGAATGCAGAGCTGCATCAAGAGGTATGTAAAGATCCCGTTACTATCCGGCAATTTGTATGTCAGCTGATAGTACCGCCGGGCCCTTTGGTCATATTTGCAGTAAATGTGCCCACATCTGTCCAGACGATGTCCGCAAAGATATTAGGTCATCAAGAAGCGCAGAGGTCAGTCGGAAGTAAGTAAGCTATTAGAGGGTCCAGGCAGGCTTATTGTAGGTAGGTGAAGTGTGAACCTCAGCAAGACGACGAGACTAGCTGTGCGCGCATGCTATACTCGATCCTGACTGTCAAAGGCCAGCAGCATCAGCGAACTTGCGCTTCTCGACCTTAATGCCGCGCACTCCTCTCATTTAGTGACGTTCAGCTATAGGAGGCCGACGCATCCAATGTCAACCTTGGCTGTCAGTTGGAGTGTCGCGAATCATCTCATCTTCATCACTGCCGGCAAGCTGCTCTTTCAACACGAAGCGAGTCTCTGCCCAAGCGGCAGTTTGTCACCTTTGCCATCAAATGGCTGTGACTGGCGGCAATATCCTCCTACAAGGCTAGCAAGTATCACAGCGCTTCGCCTGCACGGATGAAAGCTGCCTTAGCCTTGGTCAGCTGCTCAATTCTTCTCTTCGGATGGGCAGCTAGGACTACTCGCAAGAAGCCACTCACGGTCATTCACTCAACCGATTCCCCCGAGCACATAGTCACTGCAGGTCCTTACGGGTTCGTCCGACATTTCTTCTACACCTCCTACTTTGCCAATTTTGCGGCAGCTGCGGTCATGAGTTCAAGCGCATGGCCACTTTGAGCTTTCATTTGTGCAACGTGGACGTACTGGCGAGCAGCTGCCGCTGAAGAGTCAAACTCCGAACAAGGTCCATTGGCTCAAGCATATAAATCGTATCGCAGTCGTACTTGCATGCTCATTCCTCATATCATTTAGCTGTCTCGAATGATGGAACATACTCGTAGGTGAACCGCATTCGCTGAAGTAGACGATACGTTCGTATTCCACATTTCTTATTGCATGGACGTCACCTCAGCTTTCTAGTAACAAGCAGTCCACAACGCGTCCACCTCCTGCCCAGCAAGCTGAGCGCAATAATGCGACATCAGGCCGAAAGGCGATAGCCAGGTCCACTCAAACGAAGCAAGCAAGCATATGAAAGACATGATTACATGGTGATCGTGGTTGTGGCAGCTGCCATACTGAGAAAGGGCAGTACCAGCATCAGCTACAAGGGCTATAAGGCCGATATTCGAGTGGGGTCGGATAGTAGTCTGGCTAAATAAAAAAAAAGGCGCTAAGGCGCTATGGTCATTTAGAGATTATTGCGGAAGCCGGAAATCGATAAAGCTTTGTAGGGAAGTGCTGAAATATGATGGATTGACCGCGATGAAAGCGTCCTAATTATTGAAGATTTTGCTTTGGGCGACGAAGCTTTGAGGATTTTCGTGTGGCCGGATTTCATGTCTCTGATTGCTGGAGAAGCTCCCAGATGAAGGTATCATCTTTTACATCTCACCGATAACCCGAAATGATGGTCGAACTGGTCTTGTCGAATACATCAATCGGATTCACTAGCCTGGCCGGCCACATACGGTATGTTTCGATATCGCCAAAGACTTTTGTATCCAGATGAATCACATCCCGTACAGAAATAGTGTCCAAATCGAAAGGGCCGTCTTCCCCACCGTAAGGCAGGTATGCACGCAAGGTTGTTCCACGAGTTGTTCGGATGGCAATGATCCAGCACATAGATCCGCCTGCCTGTATGACGTTATAAAACTTAATATTCTGATGATCATGCTCGAGAAAGGAGATTGTAGCATACTTGACTTGCACGAATCTCCTCTCCACTTAAGCTGGCCCCGGTCTGTCTGTCCGGATCGGCCATAGCCTCAACCGTAATACGCGTCGACTAGGTGTTCCTACAGCTATGGCAAGCGTGCAGGTTGGAAACACTGACGAGACGCGCTGGAAAGAACAGAGGGGGAAAAGCGTGTTTTCTTGAAATTTGCTAGATCAAAGCCAAGCCGCTGCCAGAAGGGAGTGCGAGTGCACATGGGCGCCGGGGTGGCAAAATCAGCCAAGTTCAGGTTACAAAGGGCTGGAGCAAAGCTAGCAGTAGAAGCTTCCGGTGGTGGTGGCACTACTGTAGCAAGAGCAGATCGCTGGATTCACTGCCCGTTACGCTACAAACAGGTCGAGTCGAGAAAATCCTGCGCCACCTACGGTTCGGCCGCCGTAGGGCCAACGACTGTGAGTAGCGCAGCAAGCTCTAGGGCTACCACCCGACTGACTGTACCTAACAAGTTTAATTCTGATTCTACATCCCACTTGGATCCAGTCTGTGGTGGTCAGGTCCGAATCGCCACCAAATATCGCTTTGACCGTACCCGTGGCTCGGCGGCGATCCCCTTCCGTTCTCAAAAGACGGAGAATCGAGCCTGCGCGCGCGAAGAGCAGCTACAGCTAGCACAGCAAGCTCAGTAAATTCGAGAACCCCCTCAAAGACTGTAAGGACATACACGTCGCGCTGGTGTCTGTTTGTGATCTGTAGAGGATAGACCTATCTGCTTCTATACAACGTGAAGAATCTGTAAAAACGTCTGACTACACAGCATCAGCATCGCCTCGTCAGAGTCTCCATCAAATGCTGCTGAAGTCTCTATCTCCAACAGAACAAAATATCTCTGAGGGCTATCGTAGAGGTATTATCGATGAAGAAGACAGTGCAGTCGACGGGAAGACGGTTTATATCGCGTAGCAGTGAACGAAGCCAGAGCACTTCCCTCAGACCATCGGCTGCTGCCATACATCCAGAGTCTGTGGAGCTTAGCGCAACCAAGTCTTGTTTCTTCGATTTCTAGGAAATGGCAGTAAGGTATGCGAAAAGACACCAGCCTGTCGTGCTACGGCGCGCACTGTGTTCCTCAGCAAAGCTAGCGTCACTTTAGGCAATGAAGTCGAGACCTTCCTCGCGACGAATATAGAGAAGGCCGAAATGAATAGCGCCGGCGAGACAGCGAGAGATATAGCGTACAGCCTCCATATGAGCCGCAGAGGGATCTTGCAGATATCTTGCAGCTTGCGAGTACGCTTATGCCATGTCAGGTGGCGTCCATTCGCGGAGACCTCCAACGAGCTGCTGATAAAGCTTCATATCGCAGCGAGGTTCGTCGGGCGACGAAGGTAAAGCTTGGCCTGAGGGACAGCAGGATTGGAAACTGTACGAACGGACCTGATAGGAAGGCCAGCACGCTCGAAGATCTCCTTCGCGTATTGCTTTTGTGTGATGTGAACAGTGTTCGCGTTTTTGTCGAGGGTGTACTGAACGGTGTCAACTCCCCTCATCACGACAAGGGGATTTTGCCATGAGCTCGCGTCGTAAAGTTGCAGCGAGTGCTGGATGTCCAACAATTGCCATGTCGTCGATGTGAACTGCAATACAAAGGACCTCGGCACCTTTACGCTTATAGAAGAGGAGAGTGTCCTTCAAGCTTTGTTCATAGCCGAGCCTGGCAGTGAGTTAATAAGATGTGTGCGCACATTCAGCTTCGTCATCTCGAGCCCTTCCTGAGCAGCTATGGCAGAGAGAACCGTTGAGTAGCTCACCGAGCATTCGGAGCAAACGTGTCTCGAAAGTCGACGCCGGGCTGCTGCGAAAAGCGCCTTGCGACGAGTTGAGCTTCGTGCCGCAAGAGTCTGCCATGGTCATCAAGCTTAGGATCAAAGACACAGCGATTGTCGACGACGTTAGCACCGACGGATAAAGTGACGACTCCCCGCGTCTCATTTTTTAGCAGCGACTCAATTTCCTCCTCCATGGCTTTTCTCCGTACAGATACATCAGAAGATCGCAGAGTATCCCAGTCGTGCCCAGGGACTGCACCAAGCTGAGTCTTCATTGCTTGGAAGGTGGCCAGCATTTCAGCGGCGTCTACTTTCCTGAGGAATCGCCGGATATCCCGCTGCTGACTGTCGAAGCTGAGCCACGTGTTTGCAGCCTCAGCACGCGTTCAAGCAGCACTCGGGTTGCTGAAGCCAAGTTCAGATGGAGGAGCAGCTGAAGAAGATGCAGGATTAGAGCGGGCGTCTGACCTCCAACCTGATGCCGATACAGGGGCAGTCATGCAGCTGGACGACGTGAAGCTGGTGGCGAAGGCTGAGGTGTCCATGGTGGCGAGCTAGCAGTTAGAAGATGCAGGTTGCGGAGATTTCTTGTCCCGCTCGAAAATCTCGCCATTGACAGAATCGCACAGTCGGTAGCCAGACGTGAACTCAGCGTATCCAAGGAAGAAGTAGCGTCTGGCGGTCGGGGCGAACTTCTGGCCTTTTCGACGAGCCTCGGATTTGTGTATGTGAGCAGAAGCCTGGCAATCAAAACGGCGAAAAGCAGTATTGCCGAGCTTTGCATTTGGAATAAGCAGCAAATAATCGAAAAAGAGGTATGCCAAGCTTGGCACCATTACGCGGATTATGATGACGGATCATGCAAGCTGTTTCCATCGCAGCAGACCAAAAGCGCGCAGGAAGACCAGAGTCTATAAGCATAGTACGTGCCATGTTCAGTAAGGTATCATTGAAGCGTTCGATATCATTCTGCTGTGGTGTGTCTTGGTTCGTGGATGTCATGCTTGATGCCTTCGTCACGACAAAACACTGTGCAGGCACCTTTGCCCTAAAGCGTCCGCCACCGAAAGCGCCACCAGAGTCAGACCGGATTTATTGGAGGGTGGGCTCCGAGCTGCTTCTGTTGGTCCGTGATGGCACTAAAGGTTTCAGCCTTGGCTGTGAGCGGTATATGCCATACGGCCTTGCTGTAGCCATCGCTGATATGCAGTGCACAGGTAGGTTTGGACGCTATAGCGTGGCGCTATAGCGGCACATGGGCCGAATGCAAGATCTATAAAGACGCGCGTAATACTCGTTACAAAATATATCTAGCAGGACGGAGACACGTGGTTTAGATTTTGTGGCCAAGAACTCTCATGCGATTTAATAGGGGGTAGATCTTCAAGACAAAACCGCGGTAAGTTGATTTGTCAGCTACAATTAGTAAGGACCCAATACGCAGCAGGCATGACCACTAGGATGGTCGCAATTGGCAGATGTAAGGGTCCAGCGAACGGACGGCACCCTTGTCCGTAATGAATAAGTCCGTAAGGACCTTTCAGCTTTTGTAATAGTTCTGTATCAGCAAGACCTCGTGGTACACCATTAGATTAGTCTTGCTTTTAGATCAGATGCAATGGATCAAATGCAATCTAGTGAAGCTTTTAGTTTGATAGTCATTGCACTCAAGACCCTTACAACGCTAAAGCTAGAACAACTGCAAGGACCTAAACCCTACCTCGACTCACTCTCCTCTCCATCACCCTCCGTCCTATTGGACTCCGGGTTCCTCTGGAATTTGTGCTGTCTCGTCGAGCTCGTCTCGGCAGTGGTAGGTCGGGAACAAGAAGTACTCAGTTATAGTTGCCGAACAACCCCGAGAAACCAGTAGCTGTTGCCTGATCAGCACAGTGAAGAGAAGTCGTCAGCATGACGCAAGAAATAAGCGTTGAAGCTATGCTTAAGGTACTCACGGATAAAGTGTCGTCCATTGAGGAGAACCAAACCAAACCACTAGGCGATGTCGCCGAACGTCTTGACGGAACGGAAGAAGCTCGTGAAGCAGAAAAGTCCGAGATAGGCAAAGTCATCAGGGACAAGATTACGAAGACCGTTCAGAGACAGATGCCTCACCAAGCATTCCATACAGTTTTGCAGACTGCATAGAATGAAGAACGTTACTGTAACGAATGACGAAGAATCGGATGATGGGCCGCCAGTGACCCCACAAGGCGCCAAATTCCGAGCGAGATCGACAGCGATCCCAGAGGACAGGGAGAAAGCCAATGAGGCATCCTTGATTGATTCTGGTGATGATGCAGCAGCGGCAGAAGCCAAAGTTGCGGAACGCCGTCTTGATAAAGAAAGCAGCCGTGTTCTCAAGAGTGACGGCGTGGTAGAAGAAGAGCTTCAGCTCGCTCGTTTGGAAGCAGAAAGAGCTGCAGTACTGAACTTACCCTGGGTGGAACCCAGTGTAAGTCAGGAGATGGGATACGTCCCCAGGCCAAGAGGCCTTGTGTAGCACCAGGGAAGTACAGCGGGGAGGACGGTAGCCCAGCCAAGCTCAGAACTTGGGCTTGCCATGTTGGGCTGTATCTGAATGCAATACAGTATCAGCCTAACTAGAGCAAGTCGTTGTCACAGATAGCCAGCTTTACAGAAGGCAAGGCAAACACGTACCTCATGGACTTTAGATGGCCCCTTGTCCAGGAGGAGATGCGAGACGATGCCGGTTGTGGTATCACGTCGTGGTCTTTGAACAATATTTTCGACGTGTTCGATGATAGGTTCATCAATCAAACTGCAAAGATTGATGCTGAGTTCAAATTATATCAGCTCAAGCAGTGGCATGAGAAGACAAAGAAATGGAAAGACTCAGCGAGTCTTGCAGACGAAATCTGGTCGTATACAGACAACGCTTGTGAAATTCACTCCGTACAAAGCAAAGACCAGGCTGGCCGATGCGCTTCTCCAGCTGTCGCGACTCTCGTCTTCCAATCTGGATCGGATTTTGCCAGTCCTTATGTGACTTTCAAGGAAGATCAAAATGCGGCCGTCGCTGCTGAAACAGGCTACAATATTAGTCGCCGCTTCCGAAAGACTCGGCTTAAAGGTCAATCTAATTTACCTAATTCAGTGATGTCGTCAGTCAGTGTCGACCTGTCTGCCCTAGATCACGGGGACAGTGCTCACAAAGGGAGGAAAGATGGCCAAAGCCAGAGCCAAGGTCAAGGCCAGAGTCAAGGCCAGGTTCAAAACCAGAATAAAGGCTCGCCCAATAAAGGGTCGAAGCCAGCTGACAAGGGCAAAGGTAGCTATAAAGGCAAAGCTCCCATGTCAAAAGAGAAAAAGAAGAAGCTGTCCGCAGAAGGACGCTGCCTCAAGTATGAATAAGAGAAAGGACATGGTTCAGCAGACTGTCCTAAGAAGAAAGAAGAGGCTACACCCACAGCAGCTCGAGCGCAGAACCTATGCGGATCCCTGGTCGATCCTATACAGAATTGTTAAAGGTGTAGAAGCCAAGCCTGTGCCAGATGAAGTTGTCAGCCTTGTAGGCAGCGCTAAGCATGAAGTAGTCATTAATGAAGTACGTGTGCTAACCTCGTTCGATACAGGCTCGTCGCACAGTATTTCAGCATAGACAAAGCTAAAGAAATGAACCTAGACGCACTGATGGAAAGCGATGAACGTATGCTGCGTCTAGCTGCCAAAGGAGTAGCGATCCAGGTCAAAAGGATCCAGGTCAAAAGGCAAGATCCATGTGGATCTAGCCTTCCTTGATAGAATAGAAAGAACTGAAATAATGATACATACATCAATGAGTCGGCTATCATCGGTAGAGACATTATGTCTAAAAGAGACTTACTCATGGGGATCCGTCCTAGGCTGTTGGTGCAGTCGACAGAGATGGAGTTCATCATGAGTATCCTGAGCAAGCAGAAGATATCTCTGTCAGCCTAAATCGAATTGATATCGTGACTGAAGCAGATCCAGAATACTCACCTAGTGATAAAGAGCGTGAGCGTTTCAACCGTGAGAACCCTGATGAATTTCCAGATGTTCTGATCGAAGAGGGATCAGACATCAGGATGCTCCTGCAAGAGCGGTCAAATAACTATACCGCTCGTGGATCCAGCATTCAAAGTAAGACCCCGAATCTATGAAGTACCGGATGCTGTGAGGTCACAAGTGAAAGAGTTCTTTTCATCAAAATCACTTTCTGCGATACCTGGTCTACCAGTGACTGCAGCTTCAAAGATAGGGTATAAATCAGGTTGGATATTTCCTACTAATTCAGCATACATCCTTCTCTCTGCATCTACCTCTGGTGTTTTAGGTTTCATGAATGCTAGCCATAACCGTGCGTAGTTTGTGCGTAGCTCATAAGAGATATCAAACCATAAGCCGTGATCTAGTAGTACTATCTCGAAATTGTGCTTTCGATGCGTCCGACTCAGGTGCGGCTAGTGTCCTGGAAAGCTGGTGGTGAGCAAGATCAGTCGGTTATCACTCAAGGAAATTTGATAACGCACAGGAGAACTACCCAGTGCACGAGAAAGAGCTACTCGCTGCACTTGAGGGAGTCAGGCGCCTTCTATTGCTCACGGGCCTTCGCATCACAGCAGAGCATGGACTTTGAGGCTTTTCCGGCTTGGTCGGCAAGCTATCGCCTATGCGTCCCACCCGACCTGTCCCGAACCATATATCAGCGCGGATATGCTCGGCTACGTGCTAGCGGTGGAGCTAGTACTACAGTCTGTGATCGAAGAAAACTTTCTGAAAATTGCCGTCCGTGGCAAGGCCACAGTGGCATCGCATTGTCTGGTACCTTTGGACGGGCATCAGTTGCCGCATTAGTTCGCAAACGTATATGTAGGACTAGTTGACAATAAAGCCAGTCGTCCTTGGGTCTGCCCACTCCACCTTTGGCTTTTCGTGATTGCGCGTTTTAGTATCTTCATCATCTCGATGAGCCTCGTCTCCAGCAGCATGATAGTAGTGGGTAATCTCGAGCAGGCACCTCCACTAAACACACGCAGCGTGCTAAGCGTAACGGCAGCTGCTGACGGCAGATTGGCCTCGCGGAGCTTCCTTCTGACTTGTATACATTAAGCGGACCTTTCGTATAGGACAAGCTAACTTTGCGCGCGTGTCGGATCCTAGCCGCAGCCAACCACATTTATGTAGGCGCATGTCGCCAAGCAGAGCGCAGCGAGCAGTGAGCGGCGCCGGTCAATCAGCGGTACCTCCCACCTGGTGACATTATGTCGAACATTCCTAAATACTGCTCGGAATTCGCGGCGAGGGCACCTACGCTACAATCTAAATGATAGCTATTAACTAAAATGGTTCGCACTATCCGATCTTAGCGATCATCGCGGCTGTATCGCTCAAGCCAGAGCGGCACTGCATATATGCCAGTGACTGTATCTACGCTCTCGAGTTCAGCATCGCTTACCTTCCGTTTTGCCCATGAAGCAGGATCCCGGTTTCTGCTGATTAATAAAGCCTGCATGCCGGCCGCCTTTGCCGCATAATAGTCTCGGTCGAGATCAGCCCCAATCATAAGAATCTCTGGCGCGTTGAGGCCCATAGTGGCTATAGCAGCTCGCCATACATCTGCTTCGTATTCTAGGCACCCAAGGTCTGCCGTGAGAGTGACGCTGGAAGGTAAGGACATAAAGTCAGATTGGATGAATGGGACCAACAGGCATTATCTTTCCCGATCGCCTACTTGCTTCTGGTCACACAGCTTGGAACTATACCAAGGTTCTCCAGCGCCCTTGTTGCTGCAGGGTCGAGAGCGCTGATGATTCCGAGCTTCACGCTTGGAGACCTTTTGCGCAGAGCCTCAAGTCCAGATAGCACGTCCATGGGTAGCTCGTAGCCCTGCTGCTCATCGAAGTATTTGACGCATCTCGGAAGTATAGCGGGTAGCACATTCTGTAGGTCTGCCAAGCCGAGTATACGATCATCCAATTGCCGCAATTTAAAGTGCGTCGCCAGGAAGGCTGACCTGACTCTGTCGCTCCAGCATACAAGAATGTTTGTCTTACTACGATGCTCCAATAATCTCGATCGTTCGGCGGAGTGCCGCTGTCTTTGCCATACGAGGGATGTGCCATCGATTTCTCTATGACGGCCCTCTTGATGCCTGATCTAACTTCTTCACTAGTGACTAATAAGCCAAAGCTAGTAGCGACTGCCGTCTGAGATGTAGGAATGGAGGTGCAGGGGTCAGTACTATCGGCCGGATTATGGGACCCGTAGAATTACCCATTGTGTATAGGCTGGTATACGTGGCTGGAGAAGAACGCCAACAGCCTGAGAACCAGTATTAGCAGAAGGTAATCTCGAGAGGTAGGCGCAGGCAACATACCCCGAAAAGCGCTGCGCGTATCATAGCTGGCAGCCGCGCGTATTCTCTGCTTTATCGCCGAGATGAGATGGTCATGGCTGCACTATTCTATCGATGTATTGTCAGGCCTCAACAAGGGTATATGAATTCTTGAGTGGCAAAAGTCACAATGCTCAGGACAACTATTTGGTCAAAGTTACAATCTTGCTTGTCTGCATGACCAATTGGCATAGAATAGCTCTAGAATCTTTCTGTCACGAGGGAGCGAATGCAAGTTCCGATAGAGAGGGGATCATGAGCGCGCCTTACAAGGCTGCTACGCCCACAATACCGCCGCCACCTACGCGTACTGGTCAGCGCTTCAGGCAGCATCTTCCATCCACCACAGTGTATCTGCGTTCGCAAGACCACAAAGTACTTTTTTGAGGTGTCATTTTGAGGTGTCAGACCTTGCTACCCATCTCGTAGTCTTATTCTCGTAGTCAGTAGCGCCACTCTACGTTCTTATACTGAAGATCCTGGCCTTTTTAAAGCAGGTACGCTCGGGCATAGTTAGTGGCCATCTACTCACTGAACGCGTATAGTGGCCAACTGAGGCTTCACTCTGACGATTTTGTGGCGTACCAAGATAGTGTTCGAGGGCTCACTTTGAGGCCTAGTTGAGGGAATGAGGGCACAAACTCATTCTTGCCATTGGTGTGCTCAACACAGCTCAACCTTCCGCAACCCGTCAGAATGTCTCTTGGCGCAAGGTTGAACGTTCAGATTGCTGCCCGCGAGAATGCTCACCATGTAATGGCTGCCTTGCCTTGATCCAGCCCGCACTACTGGTGGCGCTCGGAGAATCCGAGCGTGCTTTCATTATAAAGCCTCGTACTGGAATGTGAGACCTCTTTGAAGCCTCGTGTCTCTCAAGTGATGAGTTGAAGTCCGCGCCAAGGGCTGATGGTGACACGAATAGTACTCGCACTGCTTACGGTATGCAATTCCAATATGAATTTGCGTCTTTATCACTGAAGTCCTCAATTCGAAGACTTTCATGCGTACCTTGTCCAGCTTGTGTGGATTTGCTTCCAGTCTCCGGAGAACATCTATGTGCTTGAGCAAGCTGCAGGCATTGTCGTGCACGAAAACATCTGGAGCTGTCATTGGATCGGGCCACGTAGCTCTGAATTGACCTTGGATTGACAAGCGTGAGCTTACCAGGTCCAACCTGGCGGAGACGGACTTTCCTTATAGTTAGAGCCGGCACATTCTCAGACCCGTAGTTTTTAGCAGCAGAAAGGATATATCTACCTGGGCAGATGAAGTACTGCCGACCATAAGCTCGCCTCTGACCCCAGAAGGTGTTTGGTGGCTCATTAGCTACAGCCTCGCCTATACGCGATCCTATGACAGCGTCTTCGTCATCTTCGTTGATGACGGACAGATGCGCGTCGGCTTGCTTATCTTGCCCGATAGTGGTCAGATCCGGTCGAATGTGTGCTCTTTGCCGCTGGAGGCTATGCGATGGGTGTGCTGCCTGAGCCCTGTGTTTCCGTTCATCCGGCTCGTGCAGCGAGCACGATCTTTGGCTCTGACTTGCAGTCCGATTCGTGCATTGTTTCCCTTGGCGTCGCGCACCCTGCAGCGTCCTTCGTATTCCCTATGCGTGGCACAGAAGCAATCCTTGATGTGCATGAGATCTTCCTGACAAATACGGATGCCGCAGACAGGAAAGCCATTGGTTATCAGGTCGGCGACAACAGCGCAGTGGAGCGCAGTGGTTAGGCGGTGCTTGACTCGCACATCAGCTTCGTCCACCTTACGCTGTAGTTCTCGTCTGTAGCTTCTAGCCCAGTGCCGTCTCTCACCAAGGCTTCCATCAGCACTCTCGAACTTTCCCGTTTCCTGTTCGTCTCATCGTCAACCCACCAAGAACCAGAGCAGAGGCACAACAGAGTTACGGTAGCTCTTCTTGACCAACTGCCATAACACAGCGGCACTGAAGATCCATCAATTGCGACGGCCACTCGCAGTCGTTGCCAAACTATATAAGACCAGGCACATCATACGAACAGGTACTCGAATCCGAGATCTCGCGCGCACACGGACGTTAGCTTTTCAGGAACTACCAGGCCGATTCAAGTTCAGCAATCAGCTTCGCTACAAACTCGGCCTTCTGTCAAGGCAATCAGACGTCGAGGTTACACATAGACGCCAACATGATATCTACTCCCTCTTCAAGTGCACCATATACACTTGCTGCTCGAGATGAGGGGCGACGTGTAGAACGCATCTACGCTGGAACCACGTCTCCGAAGAAAGATGGCTACGCAAGGATGACAGCGAATGCAGCGAAATACACGACACAGATGACAATGGAAGTCCGTGATCGAGCAGTGTTCTGGGACACGAGACTCCACTTGTCATGTCGTGTACAAAGGTCGAAGGTATACTTTACCTCCAATAGCACAGTGAGTCCCTCGAAGTCAAGGAATATGGCAATATCAAAGAACTCTTTGGTGGTCTTGGGCTTAGTAGAAGCCACTTGGATGCTGCTAGCTCAGCCTGCGCACAATTACCTCAGTTCGCGGGGACTGTTGCAGCAACCTCTCCTCGACCACCATGAGGGGCAACATCGCTGTATTCTGGTCGCCTCAGATAGTGTGCCCGGGGAGGCTTGAGGGCGTGCTCCAGCCAGACCACACTCAAGCAGTTTTTAAGCATCTTCCCTCTTCCCTTACTCATCTCAACCGTCTAGTAATATTCGCGAGCATCCGGAGTTTAATTATTACCTAACGAGAACGATCCGTCAAGGCCTCGGATGGCCTAGACGAGACAACACCTTGAATGATCTCGAGTCTGCAACTGCCAGTACATTTTCTGTCCTTTTTAGGTGCGCCAAAAATACTCGGTGACCTACACTAAAAGTCTTGTTGACTGGCCACTGGAACTGTAGCACTTGCCTTGTTATGCCTTGGTCACAAATCAATGTGATCACGTTTAGCGATCACTAATCCAACGCTACATGCGAGTCACACGTTCTACTGCTCACTTCACATTGCCCCAGCATTGTTCGGGAGATGTGGCAACTGAACCTCGATCCTTCATAGTTTAGCTGATGTCGCCAGCGAAACATAGGCGAATGACACAAAGTTATGGCGTTCATAGCATATACCGTCACTAAAACAGGCTGATACATGGCAGATAGGCCTAAACAGGAAGAGAACGCCGCTGCGGCAGTTTCTACATACCTGCATGCGGACGAGAAGGAAAAAATGATGCAGACCTCTGGATCTAGACTGGACGATATGATGGATATTGTGGATGAGGCGATCCGTGAGGTTGCTGAGGTGCGAGATTAAAGCTCGCTTGGGGCACAAAGGGCTGTTGAGGCAAATACGGCTGAGTATTGACGTACGACGATCCAGTGGAATTGTGCGATAGCATGGTTGGCTTTAGAGAACCGTTACTTTGCGATGCATTCAGCTTGTTGTCGTCATCATCATCTGCATTGGAGGGTGTCAAGCTACACGGATACGCACAAGGGTCAGTACAGATTACGCCAGAAGGGGCGCGATAGCTTACATCTCGGCACAAGATTTGACGACTGCAAAAGCTGGCGTCAGAACACCAAAGATGGCGGGAATGATCAAGGCAATGATCTCGATGAAGGCTCGTCGTTGTCTAGAGCATACGCTGCAAATGTAGGATACCTGGAGCGTCCTGCCGCTGCTTGAAGCGTCGGAAGTTGCCTGAAGATCTCGAGTAGTTGTCTGTTCTACAAGTTGGGCTGATGGTAAATGAGTCAGACGTCTCGCGTTCCTCATCAATGCACATGGTTTCTCATAACCTACCGAGTGCAATTGCAGTGCTGGCGACTTGAGCTACCGCAGCCACCGAATTGTTGGTGTAGATTGGAAACGTTCCTTGCGTCGTTCCCAATTGGACTCGCTGCGAGTTCACTGTATAGGGAAGCACATCGGCCTGCAGACCCTGAAGAACGCGTTCCGTTGCCAGTGTGACTGAGCTGACAACGGCGCCGCTTTGAAACGTGGTAGCGATGGATCGAGCTCGAGCACTGAGAGCAGTGAATCCGCTGGTGGAGTTGCGATATGACGTTGCGGATGCTGCAGGAATTTGGGTTCTTTCAGAGTCGACCGTCGTACACAGGACGCGTAAGTCGGGCCCGCAGTAGTAGCATGCTGCAGAACATCGGGACGGATGGTAAGTAGCATAAGCAAGATATCGAGCGGCCGGAGCAGGCAACCGGCAAATGCAACTGTAAGAGACTTACAATTGACAGTGCTGCCTCCGCTATCCAAGTGTAGGGTGAGATACTGGTCAAAGAGCTGGCAGAGCAATGACATCAGAGAGTTCGAGTCACTTTTGAGCGACGACAGAGAACTTACGACGCAGCTCAACGGGCTTGCTGTCCAATTCAAGCTGAGAACGGTGTAGTCGATGGGACCATCGCTGTTCTGACCAAATCCCAAAGGCTGCCACGGGAAGATGCTGTGTATTTAGCAAGCTATATCAGCAGATATCGCAAGGCATCACACAGAGAGTGTAGTACCACTCACCCAATGCTGCCAATACTTCCAGTATTTTTGACAGGTCTGGCAATCGCGGCCCGAGTCAGCATGATCATTGACAGCGTCATCTCGCTGCCACTGACCTTGTGTAGTATGACCGGGAGAATTCAATTTGAGATGGAGCACATCCCTCTGTTGAGATTGCACATTCAGTCAAGCCATCAGCTACTCTATCTAGCCGACTGGTCTGACCTCCGTAGTTTCCAGAAGGAATGGAAGTGCACTGCGAGGCTGCAATGCTGTTGCATCAGTCGAGGGTGTGAGAACGTACACCACTCTCGCAGACAAGGCCGACGTACACTTTGTGAGAGCGATAATATTCCAGGCTAGCAGACCACCGAATCCGAGTACATATAAGACGCAGAGAATAATGGTCGACCGGAGGGAGAACGCCACCGTTTTTGCCTGTTGAACAAGACTGCCATCAGCGGCGGGCAACAAGTCGTAAGTCTGCCAGGAGTGTGACTTGGCCATACGCACATACTATATACACTGAATTATATACTTAGCTGGACAAGACTGGCTTCGTTGAAAATAAAGCGGACAAAGCTCTCAGCAGTGAAATGTGGATGAGACCATGATTGCGCAGTGTCGCGCCTATCGACGACACAATAGACTGATAAAATCTTGCAGCCGGCGGTCAGTGCAGACTTTCGAGACAAAAGGGCTATACGCTACTTAGTCGGCTGGACTTGGAGAGACCTCAGCTCCGCAGTAGCGGGCGCCACTATATTGCCGGCATGGCGATCCAAGCTCAATCGAACATGACCATTGCATATCGTGAGCATTCCGGACAGTTCGATGTCTGGGCTTGCCACAACAATTGCTGGGACTCAATTTTCATAAGCGGACATCGGGCAGCGCAGCATAAAGCCGTTGCCCGCATTGGACATAAAGCCATTGCCCACACTGGACGTGGCACTGGATGGATAACTGGGGGCCAAGCTGGCGGGATGACTGGAGGTCCCATCCAGTCACCTGTGAAAAACCGCGACTGGAGGTCACATTGCCCGCCGTGTTCGCGCTGCGCCAAGCCCGAACCGTGCCAGCGAGGAGACCTTGCGCAGAAGCGGGACGCCTGACTGGAGAGTGTAGGTCATGTGACTTCAGGTCCTTCGAAAGTAGCAAACACCCCTCGCGTCGCGTGCGCTAAATAAACGAGACCTGTGTAAAAGTAGCGCACTCTCGCTCTGTGGGCTGACTGGGCGCCTGACAAAGCCGCGCCATGCGGGCAACGGCAACAAGGGGAAGACATGTGGAGGGATCCGCAAACTGCTGCCGAGAAAGTTAATGGGATAATCTGAATTACCGCACTGTAGACGAGATGTGAGGGGTACATAAGTAACTTTAATGCATACGGACCGCACAGAGGATGACTCGCAAATGCTTTCCAGACAGCTATGATACCACTCGCTAGACCAGCTCCACAGTGTACACTGTAGGCGTTTCCCTAAATACACGCCTTCACTGCGGCCGGACGAACACGGGATCAGTCTCGATCAAGAATCCGCTACTAGTGGTAGTACATCCCCTTAAGAATATAGAAAACTATGGTAAGCTATATGCAGACTTCAACTGTGATACAAAAGCTGTCGAACATCTCACAGTAAGTTTTATACGCAGTGCGGACTGCGAGAAGAAGAACGAGTATTTGGTGAGTCGAGAATAGTAGCTGCGCGTGCATTGCTATATTATGGCTGGGCGTACTGATGACTATCTCTAGGCACGCTAGGTGAACCCTGCACCAATGCGCGACGGATTGCAGTGACAAGGCCAGTTGCAAGAAATGTAGCATGAACAGTATGATAGGAAATTGATGCACCTCATTCTTATTACCACGACGACACCGTTCTCATCTTGCGCTACAAATTGCGCTACAGAAGGTCTACTGATTTTTCGTCATCTTTTGGGTTGAAAGCAGTCTTTTCAAGATAGACAACCTCGTCGGCGTCGTGAGAGGAATGACTCGCGTGACCCTCGCTGTTGTCTTCATCATCGGCATCTTCAGCTAATACTCCGCCCAATCTCTCCGTCATATCCCAGTAACGTAGACTTGTGTCCAATGTTTGACTTTGCAGGAGAGCCTTGACAAGTTTCGTCTCGTACCGCTCATGGAGTGTCCGTCGCATATTGCGGGCCAAGAAATTCTCCATCAGAGGTAGAGGCCAGTCGTCGGGAATAGAAGGTAGTATTTCTTTGGCCGATATACGAATAGCTTGGGTTTCAATAATATGTGCAGTACGTTGCTGTTCACGTAAGGATGTCGTCGAGGGTGACGACCGTTCAAGCTGAATCTTGATAAGCAAGTTAAGGAGATTCTTCCGCTGTTCTTCCTTCCGATGGGGTGTCAGGGAGGTGCTCGATTGCGTGGCTTGCTTTCGTCGTCCATCCTTCCGATACAGAGCGCTCGGATGCGGTGAAATATCGAGCGCTTGCAATATTTCTCTAACATTTCTAGCAGACATTATGTCTCCATTTCCAGCATGAGTGCAGTACGTTTCAGCTGAAGCCAGATCTTTGAGATCAATGGCCAGAATGGACAAAACTTGCTCGTGCTGTCCCATTCGTGCTGCCAGTACTGCCTTGGAATACAGAAGCTCGGGCATTTGGACAATACGGCCTAGTACGGCGTTGACATCGTATAAAACGCTTCCATGAAGCATGAGGATCAATTTGCCCCAGACACTCATATTATCGGATCGTTTTCCCTTAGACAGAGTGTATGAGACGATAGACACCTCCGATGTGTTGACCGCAGACACATATTCTTGACGGAGTACTTCGAGCTCGGATCTAAGGTCTGCATTCTTGAGCAAGTCGGACAACCGGTCGCAGTATCTCCTGATTAAGTCTTCGTGCAGTGTCTTGCCCTGTTGTGCCAGTGAGAGGTCAGCCTCGTGCCAAAGTACCGAGGAACCGTACTTACAGCATCTTTCTTGGTGAACACGACGAACTCCAGATAAGTATCAGCGGTAGCCTGGTCGATCAACCTCAGCGCAGACAAGCACTTTTCCACATCGATCTTGACTCCCTGCGCGGGTCTAGTCAAGACCTGCGCGAGAGAAAGATTGACGATGCTATCAGCTGCTGATAGGTCCGTCCCTGACTCGTATCACTCACGCGAAGACCAAGCTCCCTATCCCTTTTCACCAACCACAACGCGTACTTGGTGACAAGTTCCGTATCAGTGGAGTTCTCCAGGAGATTGAAGATTTTCTGAAGGCCGTCTTTGAACCGTGAGTCTTGTCGCTCTCCATCAACCAGTCTATAAGGTATTCGAGTCAGGTGGTGCGTTGAGACCATGGTCAAGTGGACCAACTTACTCTGTCCATATAGTCAGAGTCTCAGGCAGCCGGTGCTGCAGTAGAAGCATCTGCGATAAATACCAATGCCAAGACTCTTTTTCCAGCAAAAGTGCAAGCTCGTCTACATCGCACTCGTGCGCTTCACGCTCGAACATATCTAGAAGCATGTGCTTATTTGCTGAAGCTTGCAAGTAGAGCTTGGCCAGAGAGGTGTCCACCAGCTATAGCAAATCGCACTGTCAGAAAAAAGGGCGCCGGAAGAAAGCATTCGCACTGGCAAAGAACGTACCCGGTCAATATCGTAACGCAATGACTCGCTTGCGCTCTGGAATCCGACAGATGCTATTCCATGCTTTCTTCGTTGCTTCCTCCAAGCAGCTAAGAACGTCTGCAGCATTCGTCGGGCATCCTTTTCCAGCTTGCCGTGTAGATCCGTAACGGTTGGCGAAGATGGCGGCAGGTGTGGAGAGTAGTTACGGACTAGATTTATTGCGACTGTGAATCAGCATCAGATATGAAGTGCTGAGAATCTCGCATCCCAAACCCCTTTATCCTCTAAGCATCCCCACTAGCGAGACTCGGATCATCGGACTTTCTGAGATTCGATACTCGCAAAGCAGGTACACATGGACAAAGGAAGATGCAAAACGATGCATGTTGTTGGAGAGGCTTACTGATATCGTTAATAGTCTGCGTCTGCAACACATCGCCATCCAATGCCATGTCCAGGCCTTTGAATAGCGGGAGTATGTTGATTTGAAGATTTTGAAACATGTTCCCGGCTATATCCGGGAAAAGCCGAATGAGAAGCCTGGGATCTGTACGGCCTTGCAAAAAGAGTTTGCCAGCTTCTCCGAAGCGTGTTTCGCCTAGAAGCTTCCAAGCTGCCTTTTGTTTGATATAGCAGAACTCGTCAAGCTGTCATGGGGTCGGCAGTCAGACTACAAAATGTTTGCGAGTGCTGCGAAATTCTCACCTTTTCTGGCGTATCGGGCGGACCAACAGCAGCGAGCAGGTTCAAGGCGTCTTCCACACGGTTATTGTTTATCAAGGCCTCGGCCTGAACGACCAGTGTTAATGGACATAGAGCAAATATCGAATCTTTGCCAACAAGCAGGGTCTTTGCAGCGACGGTAGAAAGATACTTTGAGGTGGTTCTGACTGGTTTTGGGCGAGCAGCACTCAGTGCAGAATCTTTCTTCGGAGTTGATGGTGGATGTGTAGCTGTCTGGGTTTCTGGTATCTCTTTCTCGATCTGAATTATAGGTACTAGCTTCACTTCTATCTTCTCTAGACTGTTCATATGGCTCATTTGCGGAACCAATAGAGGTGCAAAACCAGGATCTCCGGCTGAAAGGTGGACGACCCGACTAGGGAAACCGGCTGTCGTACTAACAAGTGACCGAGGTTGTATCCGTTCTGCCCTTGTTGCTGGCGAAGGCGATAAGCTATCTGCAGCATGTGCCGGTGACAAAGAATCTGTTGGAGCAACGGAGGACACTTGCATTACTTGAATGATTTCTTGGGTGTGTATAGAGTGCACCTCGATGGTATTATCCTGCAGCAGCGCTATGATGTAGGGATAATCGACAGCTGGGGAATGGCGCAAATGTGTCAGTATCAGATATCGTTGAAACCAATCCCACTTACCGATGGATTTAACATTGCTAGCCCATTCGAGGGTTCCTCTAGTTGGCTCGCCGTTCTCCTTGATGAAGAGGCCTAAAGTTGTCGACCCAGTGTGACTCGCAACAAGGAATTCATTGTCTTCAATAGATAAAATTGCGGGACGCTGATGACTTTTGGGTCTAGCTATATGAGTACCGGAAGACGGTGTCAAGTCGTGCATTTCGGATGGAGGCGAGTCCGGTGGATCCTGGGAGATGGGTAGTAGGGGTGTAAGGGTAGCTGAATCCAGATTAACAAGCGAGTAATTGACCGCATCGGCTATGCATAGAAATGAGCCCCGGAGGACCGCGAATATGGCTGTTGTTCGTAAAGGTATTTCTTTGAGCATTTCGATTTGACTGTGAGATATCGAGAGCAGCTGCATGGACTTGCGCTTGATGATGCATAGGCGTATTGCATCATCATGGGGATTGGAAAGGTCCACAGCGAAAGTAGATACACCTCGCACCGGCTGCAGAGCTGCGATGTTCGAGAATGTCGGAAGAGCGTGGAGAGTGAGAATGCCCTCTGTCAAAGGAATGCGATTCAGCGACGGTGTTCGAGCAAATTATGGTACTTTCCAATTGCGGGAGAATACTCACCTGATAAGATGATGGCTTTGCCAACTGTAGGCAAAATCGCAAGCTTTTCAATGGGCCTTCTACCCGGTACTACATTGTATTGATCTAGCAAGTATGCGGCCTAACAGAGAAAGGGACACGTGAGCTTACAGGATTCACCACCCAAAGTGCGTTGAACTCACCTCCTCAGCTGTTCCAGCGATACTGGTATCTGACTGAGCACGTTGTTTCCCCTTGTTGCTTGCTCTCGTAATATCAAGTCTCCAAACTGCTATAGACCCTTCGTTGCCTGCTATCCAAATGCTCTCTGTCCCAGCTTGTACGGACCTGATGCTTTGTGAGGTCCTGCTGCTGGAACTTGTGAGGGCAGTGTGAGACGATATAGCATCGTGTCCAATATTTATTGCTTTTGATGGTGCCAGCTGTCGAGCCTCTGTTTCGGGTGAAGCAAGTCCAGAGGTCGAAGCGCCTGACGGAGACCCGCTCGAAAAGCGTGCGTTGAAGGTGGAAGGAGGCGAGAAAGAGGAAGAGGAAGAGCCTTTGCTGACGAGTTGTGATAGTCTTCCGCTGATACTTGGCTCCTGCTTAGGGGTGGAAGAGTTGTAGTTGTTGTTGTTGTTGTTGTTGTTGCTTACTGCAGATGGTGACGATGGTCCTGCATGGGCTAGAGGGCTCGTAGACCTCTGAAATGCAGCCAGCGTTGGAGCCTCGGGAGAAGCCGCTGGTGATGGGTCTTGAGCAAATGCAGGCTGCACGAGCTTGACGAGCTCGAATGGCGGCAGCTCATACGGCCGCAATAACGTCGAGGTCATCTCGCAGGCAATTTACGCGCTGGCATGATCGGTGAGAGCGAAGATAACCTACTTGACTGAGATCTGGGAAGCTTTGATTCTTGCACCAGCAACCTGTATGCTCAAAGCTGCCCTTGATACCCTGTTCATACACTCATACCATAGATTTCCCTCTCAGTCTGCAACCGAGTCAGCTCGATTTATTCTTCACACACCTAGCATGCGAATGAGCAATACTCTTTATGATCTATCATTACGAAACCATGGAGAACTGGAAGATGAAAAATGATCTATCATTACGGAATCATGGAGAACTGGAAGATGAAAATCGATAAGGATTGGTTTTAAAAGACTAATGAAAAACAGTATGGCAAGAACTCGCTTGGTATCATATTATGTTGCAAGTCTCTAACATGACTTTGAATCTATAGACAGAAAGGTCCAACGAAGGGAAACGAATAAGCAGGGAATAAATGGACAGTAAGTGAGGGATTCTGAACGACCCGCATGGATCGTCATTATATGTCGAAGAACAATCAGTTGGATGTGCGACTGAACATGGACTCGACTAGAATGCATTCAATTGCATGACTAAGATGATGTGCCGATGGAGCGGTCAGCCTTGCTGAATTTATGCTACAAGAAACTGGAATGAAACTGAAACTGAAACTGAAACTGAATTAAGCGTATGCTATGTAATACGGATGGAAAGTATCAGCACTGTGACAGTAAAATTTTTATCTTCCTAGCAGTGTTACCTACAAGTTGTAACTAACTCATAAGAATGGCCATGTCGAGAAGCTGATTCGGTCCCCTCTGGCCCGCTTTAATAGGGTAGGGAGAATATACAGCCGATGCATCCCTAATCATCATCTTGACCTCTATAATAGGGTCTCGGCGTTGGCCTTGCCAGTCATCGAGTGCTTTCAGAAGTGCTGTAGATATTAAAAGGGCAACGATAAGGATCAGTAATTAGAATGAAAAGGTTCATAGCCCAAATTACTGACACAGGAATTGGACACTGTCGAAGGGTACGTCCATTCTTAATTCAATCGCTAGTTCGACCTATACGCGGCTGATCTACCGTTGCTGCGTCTCAGAATTCCGGCAAGATTCCTGGTAACTCGACATATGAAGGCAGAATGCCAGAATGAGCTTTGTGGTCATTCAGAAGCCGAACTGGTGAAACGCATGTCCTTTCTAACCGGCCATCCGGTGGACGATAGCACTGTTTTCATACACCAGCTGCAAAAAGTAATGGTCAAATGGTGAGGACATTACTATACCGTTGAATTTTCTTGCCGTAATACTTTTCTCTTGCAGTCCGCAGTGTCGAACTAATAGCTTGGAACAGGTGCATTTGTTTTCGCAGCATCCGCCGATCCTGTTCCTGCTCATAAAAGCCAAAGGAGAAGCGGACACGTACAAGACGACGGAGCTGAAGCAAGATCTCGACTTTAGGGGATACATGCGTAAAGGGGTAAGTCGTTGCGCTGAGAGGAATCATCAATTCCTGAAGGTTCGTTAGCTGAATTCGCCATCTATCCACAGAGCGCTCCTGCAAAGTACCGTTTAGCGGCAGTGATCTGCTTTCAGATGAAAGTGACGAAACCCAAGCGAAGCCTGTTCTTTGCGGAAGATTCTGCGTTCGAGCAATGGATCTGGTGGAACTTTGAAGCAACAGAGTGTCGCCGAACCAGTGATGCTGCCGCAAGACTGTCCCCTGACGCGCGGTTTGCGATGTACGTCAGAGTGGACGACGGAGATCCTGGACGCTCCGTGAGCCTTCCAATGATCATACTCAATAGCTCGCAGGAGAAGCCCGAAGAGGGAGAAGCCACGCCGAAAGTTCAGAGAAGTAAAGGAAAAGGTAAACGGCCGGCTAGAGATTCTTCGCCAACTGATTCAGACAGTGAGCGAGAAAGACGAGTCGCAAGTACCAGTAGGGGGACGGGCAGAGCCAGCTTTGAGGGGTTCGAAAAGGATGAAGGTAAAGAGGAGCCGGAAGGAAGAGGCCGGTGAAGTTTGCCCGATGTAATGATAGGGCTTGAGGATCTCTGTTTGCAATCAATAGCTAGATTTTGGCATGTTCTTTACGCTTGCACCGTCTTGGCCATTTATTCCTAATGGGTAGCCAATTATACAAGGAAAAGTAAGAAGAATTAGTGTCTTGCTCATTATAGAAAAGCTTGGAAGTATTAGTGAATTGTATCAGTGACCAGTCGAAACACAACACTGATGAGGAGCTATCTCTACAGCCTATGCGTGAGTGCTTGTACTATCGCTCTTACTATGCTTGAATGCTTGCTCTTCGCGGGAGATAAACGCCATCTGCCGTCCATGATTGCCACCATCTATTGAGCAGGTGGAGCGTGGCCTGGATGCAGTTTGTATTCTCTGGTACTGATACTGCACTACTGCAGGCATCTGGTTTTGCATGTGGTGCCATCGTGGATGCTCCTGTTGGTGCTTGTCAGTGATGGCGTCGCTTGAACGGCGGACGCTTTTACTGCGATCATCCTCAGGTCGATGGTTTGCATGCCACCGATATGCAACAGCAAGAACAGCAGCAGAACCTGCCTGCAGCCAGTAGAGCTGTCAAGACTGGGACTGGCCACCTCAAACAGCTGTAGCGGCGCGCTCGACAGATCTGAGCAGCTTGTGCGCCTAAACGAGGAAGCCGCTAGACGCTGACGGAACCATCACGCATTGCAAGATGGACACGGATGGTAGTGCTTGGTGGTACACCTAGACGGAGCTATAAAGGCTGAAGACATTAGATCTTGTGAGTCATGCGAGCCTGAGACGACAATCTGCGAAACGTACGATGAAGGCTGATTATGGCGCCTGGCAGGATATTATGTATTGTATCTACAGTATATCAGTAGCAAGCACTGTACAATCAAGCAATGAACTCGTCAAATGCTCTGATTGCTCTGACTGGGCCTCTTGCCGCGACAAGCAAGCGTGCTGGACCTCTGACGAATTACTTGCTAGAGCACGACACTGTTTTAGAGCAAGACATGCTACAATACACGCAATAGCTGTTGTCAAGCTCATCTGGACTACTGGTCCTCTCTCTGTCTTGTCCTATAAACGACAGCTGTGAGTGCATTTGCTCATATAGCTGTATCGGATGACGCTGACCTTTCTGCAAACATACAGAATTGAATGACATTGCAAGCAAGGCTGGCTCCATTCAACAAGCTCTCCATTCAAGAAGTCAAATTGCCGTTGTCGATATGGACACCTGAGCTTTGTGGATGCCTTGCTGTACGCTCGGCTGTCCCGCAACGTTAATCTTTGCGAATGGATGCTGGTATAAGCACCATTGTGCGATAGTCGCACAGCGTCTCAAGGCAGATGTGCGGGATCGTCACTGTTCGGAGTCTCCTAGCACCTGGACTGTGCTTTCAAGGTTGGTAGATTTGAAACTTTATGTTCTGCGAGCCATACATTTTGCTGACTTGATATTGATACTGTCAGGATATCATTCAACAGTTCCAGCATGACTCTAGAGAAGTCAGTCGGTCAATATACCTAGTGCTACTTTGGAGACTCATTGAAGGAATTTGTGGTGGTCTCGTGTTGGTACTTGGCTGCCGTGACGCGATATTTTTGAGGCAGGTTTCAAGGCGACAGAGATGGTGACGGGATGGGGTAAACGAAGTCGGCTAGTGTTGATTTGGGTTTGGCACAGTAAGTAATGCGTGTCTATAGCTGTATCTCGGACCTCCGCAAGCTTACTCTCCTTCTATTTCTGATTTCTGATTGTTAGATCCAAACGCTAGCTTGATGCAACGAGCTTCTCGTGCATTGGTCCGCTAGCAAAAGAACTTGTGGTAACCGCATGGGTGTCACATCGCGTGCAAAGCTAGCATTATGGAAGCTAATGTGCTTTCCTCTGTCTCATTTCTCCAGCATCCCGGCCAATTGTCAGTACAATAGCTGCCCAAAAGGATAGCAAGAGCATGCACATAGGCTGGGTTCAAGCCATTTGGGCTAAGAGTACAGAAGTCAATAGGTGACTGCTCAGCTACGAGAGATTGCATCAAGATTCGCTGGCTATTCTCAAGATGCTGGGGCTTAGACAAGTGTGGACAAGCGCAGCACCGCCAACACAACAGCAGGCTGGTAGGCAGGGGCTTTTAAATTAAATGGAATCTACTTAAAAGACATGCTAATAGCGCTTGTGATTGTCTAGCCGTCAATGCAGGCGTCACACGGCTATGAGAGGCCTGTCTCTACAATTTGCCGGTGGCGTTGGCGGGCGTTGCCCACGCGTGGATCCGGCTACAAGACAGCAGGCGGTCAAGTGAGTACATAGACGTGTACTGTAAGCTCGTAATACCGAGCTGACGCTGGACTGACCCCCCCTGCTGTTGTATTAGGGGCACTACAGGCGCCACAGTCTGCCGACCTTCAAGCTGGTTGATCGAGGGCAAAAGGCGATACTGCCCGTTCAGGCAGGCGTACAGCGATGTGAGTTGTATGCTTTGATAGCGAATGAGTACAAGAGCATACGCTAATGCTGGATTCTGCAATACTGTCGTTTCTGCTCAGATCTGGTCGATCTTCGCTACCCACTTGCAAATGCGAGGGTTTATCCTCTATCATAGATAGTAAAGGGAGGACTCCTATGGACGCAAGACCGTCACAGAGGTTGTATAGGCCTGTTCCACGGCTTCCAAGCCTCGCGAAGCGCCTGCAGCGAAAGAAAGGACAGAGCAAGCAAGAAGGGCCGACACTGCAAAAGAAGAGAGGCGCTCAATACTTGAAGAAGGGCCTCCAAGAGCAGGACAACAACTTCAAGCGGTTGGAGTAAACACGTAGAGCTACCGGCAAGCTCCGAAGCCCCTCTTCCTGCCCCTCCTCCTTCTCTTCCACTTCTTCAAGGGTTTCTCGCCAACAAAGACTTAGGAGACGCTCTTTGCACTCACGCACCACAGGCCCACTCCAGCACGCCCCAAGGAGCCCCTGGCCGCAGAAACCCCTTCCCAAAGACTCGGCACTCAACTCAACTCTCTGTCGCGCCGTAAACGCCGTGAAAGGGTGAAGAGGCGTTTACAGGGTGTTTCTAGGGCTTTCTAAGCACCCAAACCCCCAAAAACCCCCCTTAGGGGTTTTAGGGGTTTTAGGGTTTAGGGGTTTTAGGGGTTTAGGGTTTTAGGGTTTTAGGGTTTAGGGTTTTAGGGGTTTAGGGGTTTTTAGGGGTTTTAGGGGTTTTTAGGGTTTTAGGGGTTTTAGGGGTTTTAGGGGTTTAGGGGTTAGGGGTTTTTAGGGGTTTTAGGGGTTTTAGGGGTTTTAGGGTTTTTAGGGTTTTAGGGTTTTAGGGGTTTAGGGGTTTTAGGGTTTTAGGGGTTTAGGGGTTTAGGGTTTTAGGGGTTTAGGGGTTTAGG
>BQUP01000018.1:0-19938 GCA_022835595.1 Cystobasidium ongulense
GAGGCATCAAGCGCGCTATTCGGATAAATTTCAGAACTGTAGGAGACGAGTGACACATCCACAAAGAAACAGCGCCAATCCAGTTAACACTGTAACGAATGGAATCTTGGAGACTCGGTATCGCTGCATCTTACCGGCAACTGGACGGGATTTGCTCTGCTCTGAACGTCACTGATAGGAGAAACCTATAACAGACGCCAGAATATCGCAACAAGAATATCACACATTCTGGGGCGATGTTAGTCAGTAAAGTTTATGAAGGAGTTCAGGCATATACGTGGCAGCTATCACAAGGCCTCGCCCGGTACACGAAGAGCAAGACCGTACGAGAGACATCCAAAGACAATCGGGCCGGTATACCTGGATGCTGTGGAATCCTAGAAGGACGGCAAAGGCTTACCACGCAATGTCGGTTTGGACTCTGATAAATCAGTGCAGTACCCAGAGTGGTCTCCATTGGCTGTCACATCTGCCGCAAGTTCGTTCGGACATTTGAATGGCTGGGGGCAAAGACGACGAAATTGCAGCTGGAAAACGAGATTCGCCAGGTTTGGTTCATTGAGCGTTCTCCTTATTTGTTCGTTCGACAACATACTTCTGATTGCCTCTAAATAGCTAGTCCGTTGGGTTCAGTGCAATTGCCTGTGGTCGTGCATCAATTGTCGGTACTATAGTATATATGTGATATCAACATGCATACCCGACTAGGCAGCTTTATCTCGATGCTGCCGCGGCACCGGGCGACTTTCCGGACTATACCATGATAGGTATCTTAATGTAACAATTGCTGATATTGATATCTTGATAATGGGCGATAGACCTGGCGAGTGTAGTAGTACCGGTAGTTTGTTGCTGCTGCATCAAACGATGAAGTCGAGGACTTTCCACTCTCGTTCTTTCTTCCTCTTACAGAATTGTGCTCATACCTGTTATCTGTAAATTCAACGCTCTTTATCTGTCTTTCCCGGTTGATGTCGCCTCTGCCGGACCTCGTGGTACTTTGCTCGATCACGCTCCTCCGCCGCCGCCCGCCTGGTCTTCTCCAGATTCCGGGTTGCTTCGCTTGCACGCGGTCTGACTCTCCAGCGTCCATTATGTCGACTTCTACCCCTGCTCGTAAACGTGAGTAAGTGTTCCATGGATGCACCGCGCAGATAGGCTGACCCCGTGTGCAATCGACAGCGCTGCCGTTCGTCTGTGAGTTGCACTCTCCCAGGCAAATACGCAAGATCGCGCTGAACCTGCTAGAGGAATAGATCAATTTGGCGCAGGCGCTATCGCGTAGGTCGCCTCTTGAATGAAGGATGTGTCCCTGATTAGTCTCACTGAACTCTTTCGTTAGCGGTGTCACCGAGTTGCTATGCTTGTATCCCCTTGGTACGTCTCGTCCCGAGGCTGTACTATCAACACCACTGATACTGCCTTTCCATTTGGGCCGCCTATAGATGTGGTAGGTATAGGCGCAGCAATTACAGGAGGCCACTATCCCTCTAATATTAGCCCATACGTATACAGGTCAAAACGCGCATCCAGTTGCAAGGCAAGCGCGCCGCCGGAACTGGAGTCTATTATGATGGCATGATAGACTGCTTTCGCAAGATTGTAGCACAAGAAGGGTGGGAGACCCTGCTCCTTATGACGCGTGAACGACTGTACTGACCATATTGATAGGTTTTCTCGACTTTACCGAGGGCTAGTGCCTCCCCTAATGATGGAAGCACCCAAGCGAGCAGTCAAATTCAGGTAAGTGCCATCGTCAACCGCTCTTGGCTTCCGCCTGACTATGATATCGCGTAATGCAGTGCGAATGATTGGTGGGGACAAACCTACCGAAAGGTATTCGATACACAGAAGACTACGCAAGGATTAGCTCTCTTGACAGGTTGTTCGGCAGGCGCAACCGAGAGTGTTGTGGTTGTGCCGTTCGAACTCGTAAAGATCCGTTTACAAGACCGTAACAGTGCTGGCAAATATAAGGGACCTCTGGACTGCGTTGCGCAGATTGTACGCAATGAAGGCCTACTTGGGATGTACAATGGCATGGAAGCCACGTTTTGGCGGTATGTGAGATGCTCTGCTATTAGCTGGGCAGCACTTATCTACTTTGCATTCGCAGACATGTGACATGGAATGGTGGTTACTTTGCTTGTATTTTCTCGGTACGAGCAGCGCTACCAAAGGCCGAAGTAAGTTATTGCTTGTACCTACACGGGTGTTCACGACATTGATCACTCACTTCACTCTCTGATAATTGCTTCGCTGTAGACTAAAGGTGCTGAGCTACGGAACAACTTGCTATCGTAAGCCAGTCGCGGCGAGACGTCAGCATCCCACATACTGACTACCAACGAAACTCCCAGGGGTTCGATCGGTGGATTCGTTGGTACTGTCATGAACACGCCTTGTAAGCCATCTCCATGCCGGTTCACGACGATGTGCGACCAAGCTCACCCTTGCAATGAATGAATCAAAGTTGATGTGGTCAAGTCACGCATTCAAAATTCACCAAAGGTACGTGTGGTTGTGCATATGGACAAACAAGGTGTGCTTATGGCCTGATATTCTTTGCAGATTGCAGGATCAGTGCCCAAATACAATGTGAGTTCCAGCAAGCTCATACACAAAGAAAGCAAGCTGAGCCCCCATTTTAGTGGGCGTTCCCCTCTTTACTCGTCATTGCACGCGAGGAAGGGTTCAGCGCATTGTACAAGGGTTTCCTACCAAAAGTTTTGAGATTGGCACCAGGAGGAGGCGTCTTGCTTTTGGTAGTCGAGTTCACATTAGATGCGTTTAGAAAGAGCTTAGGACCCCCATATGTATGAATGCAGTACGATGCAAGATAGATACTTGTCTTAGAGATCCAGAGTCTAGGTTTTGGTAGATACATCACTTTTTCTTCACTTCCTTCCTCTGTATCGTCTCTTTGCCAACAAAAACGCCTTTGCCATTGTATGGTTCAGGCGGTCGAAGGGCTCTGATTTTTGCGGCTAGTTGTGCCAAAGCGGCTTTGTCGCTGCCTGTAAACTTGATTTCTGTTGGTGACGAAACCTCGCACTGCATTTGAGGAGGGATAGCCACCCTGATAGGTCGAGGATAACCGAGCCGTAAAACGAGAACTTGTGACTCTTTTGCCGAACCTGATGAATTGTTCGTAGGTTCTACTTGCTCAATACTCGCTCTGTATCCCACTCCAACGAGGTGAAGGTCGAGACTGGAACCGCTACTGACACCCTGTACGCAATTCGCTACAATAGCGGCGGTCAAGCCCCAATTGGATCTCTGACCCGCACTATCAGCATTTTGACATTCAATGATAAGCGTTCTGACGTCTGTTGTATCCACTGTAGGCTTTGCTGTGTGACCATCTGCTTCCTGGCGCTGGTGACCTTCTGGATTGCTCAATTGAAATGCTGGTGATATGCCTTCCGGCAATGACACTTCTCTGGTGCCCATCGGCCCAACGAAGCGAAGCATGCTCTGGTTTGCAGGGTGGCCGAGACTTTGATGCCAGGTGCAGGTGACATCGCGTGGTAGGATTATTGGCCGTGCGCCGATGTGAGAATGTCGGATGAATTGCTGCGGTTGCATGGACATTGCCAATCTCATGCTACGCATGGCGCGAGAAGGGTGAGCCATGCAAGCGCACATGCTATTTGATGAATTGAAGTGGTAGAGCGAGTACTGAATTCCAACCGCTCCTCCGTGGTTCGCTTTCAACGCACATAGAGTTCGTCTCAGCCCACGACAAAGGTATCTAAGCGAGTGCGACTCACGTGGTGAGGACAGTAGCAGCTCCGAGTGAAAGCGAGCACCCTCGACAGTGTTGACGAAGTATACGAGAGAACAAACAGGCAGCTGTCGGAGGACTGTTTGTGATGCTTGACAGTATGTCGAGCAGGGTGATCGAAGATGAAAAAAAAGGCTGCAAGTGGCGACATGCGTTCGCTGCCTCCATATAGCCCGTCATTTCTACACCAACATACAACTGCACCTGACTTTGCTGTGTTCGTGCAGAAAGTAGTGTCCTGCAGGCCTCCCGAACCTCAGACGCACACTCTCCCGCTGCCATTGTCGATTACTGAGAAGAAACTTCCATAACGTAAAGCAAGCTGTCTTGTTATCAAGCTCGGGCAAATAAAGTCATGTCAGACAAGTAAGTTGTGGCCGGGCAGAGATTGTTGTTAGCCCTTACTAATACGATAATCTTAACATCGCGCCCGCAGATCCCGACTCATAGTCCTAGCGCTGCCGTCAGCCTTGTCGCGTGAAGGCTTGAGGGCCCATTTCGCAAGTATCAACCTACCTATCACCGATATCAGACTGCTTGCAAACAAAACAGGGACTTCCAGGCGAGTAGGCTTCATTGGATTTCGAAACAATGCGGATGCTCAACAAGCAAAAGAGTGGTTCGACGGCACGTGGCTAGCGGGCAGCCGTATCAAAGTAGACTTCGCCGAAACGGTCAGTCCGTTGCAAGCTACAGGTTTCAAGCAGGGCGGAACTTGATATCCTTGCTCACTTTTCATACTAGACTTTCACAACGAGTCAACTCCACAATTCGCCCCGATTGCAATCCGCCAATCCTGGATCTGATAAGAAGATCTCGTTAGGGGAATTAGAAACACCCCTCACGCCTTCAGTGGCCGGAGCCTCCCAAAGCAAGAGGAGCGTCGTAGTTGACGAAGAGTCCGATGCCGATTATCTAGCTAAGCGTATGAAACGACAAGTCGGTTCCATAGGCGAGCCTGCGAATGCATCTTCCGTAGACGATTCATCGGAAGCGACTACACCGGCATTATCTCATACGCAAGAAGCTGTTGCGTCTACTAGTACAGCTAACCATTTTCAAGAGGAACCGGGTCGTCTGTTCCTGCGTAATCTAGCGTTCTCGACTTCGCGAGAGGAAATGCTAGACGCGTTTTCGTGCTTTGGGGAGATTGCGGAGGTGTGTGAGCGGCGTCTTGAACACAGCCTCTGACGCGGACTGATCAGTCATAATCCTTCTCTATCGTAGATTCACATTCCACAGGACGCAGGAAAAGGTAACAAGGGCATCGCTTTCATACATTTCCTCAATCCTCAGCATGCTATTGCTGCGCGTCAGGCGATGGATGGCAAAGCTCTCTCGGGACGACTTTTACATATCCTTCCAGCATCATCGCGTTTAGGAGACCCATCCACCTCATATAGCACCGCTCAGACCGAATATACCCGAACTTTCGCTCAGCAGAGGAAGGCCAAGCTGTCGGAGCAAGCTGACCAGGCTTTCAATTGGGCGTCTCTTTACATGAATGTGGGTGGCGAGGCTTCCTTCTGACTTTAGATATCTAAGTCTTGTCACTTCGTACAGAGCGATGCTATTGTTGCGAGTCTTGCCGCGCGCCATGGCTCTTCAAAGGCGGAGATCCTGGATGCGACCGATAGCTCAGCAGCGGCTCGTTTAGCTCTTGCTGAATCATATATCATTCAAGAAACTAAGGATTACTTCTCCTCTGTAGGCCTTCCGGGTTTCAGAGCATTTCGGGCAACAGCTAATAATGCTACCTTCCAGAATGGGGTTAACATCGAGGCGTTCGAAAGTCGGACACCGCGGTCGCGGACATCCCTTTTGCTGAAAAACTTGCCTGCAGGCAGCACTGTAGCTACGATTCAGTCGTTACTAGAATCTGTCAATGGAACGGTTCGCATTCTCGTGCCACCTTCAGGAACCCTTGCACTCGTAGAGCTCGGTGATCCCGCTACAGCGACCAAGGCTGCAACCTCACTAGCATACCGTAAACTCGGCAACAGCGTGATCTACGTAGAACGCGCGCCTTCAAGCCTGTGGAAGGATCTTGGGAATTCTTACGATACAAGTAGAACGGACACTCTCGATTTGCCAAGCAGTCGGTCAGGCGCTACACCTTCCGAATCAAATACGCAATCTCATTCTCTGTTTGTTACCAAGCTTCCGCCGACAACCAGTGCGGCGACTCTTAAGAGTCTTTTCCAAAGTCTGCCTGGCTTTACGTACGCCAATCTCATACACCGTCCAACAAATGGCGATACTTCTCGAGGAGGACCTCTTTCCGGTTTTGTAGGATTCGCATCGTCTGAGGATGCAGAGAGGGCAAAGAAAGCTATGAATGGACACGTGGTCGATGGACATATGCTATCGATCGCGGAAAGCAAAAGTGTTCCACGAGATGCCTCTCTCGATGCGAAGCAGAGCAGCGGCAAATTGCTGATCAAGAATCTGCCGTTCGAGACCAACAAGCAAGAGTTGCGGGATGTACTCAGGTACCCATAAACCTTCACACAAAACAGTCTGATTCACAAGCTAATCCATTCCTCATCATAGTGCCTACGGCAAGATCATATCTTTAAGACTGCCTCTCAACGCACAAGGTCGACCGCGCGGATTTGCTTTTGTTAATTTCGGGACGCCACAAGAGGCCATGGCAGCTCGGAAAGGCCTTTCACACACACATATTCTAGGCCGACACATGATTGTAGAGGAAGCACAATAATGATGTTTGTAGTCAGGCAGCACCGGTAGTCAGCAGTGCATATAGGAAGCGATGCCTTCAAGCTTGGTTTGGTCCTTCTCTGTAAGACCGTACGTTGACCGCGATGAGCTTGGCGTTCTTGTAGACTCATTATCCCAAGGGAAGTCCGCAGGCTCAGGCCATGCCGTGCGGTGGAGCTGCTGGTGCCAGATCGGGGAAGTCGGGCAATAGAATGGGCAGGCAGTCTTACACTTGTTGTCGCGCGACTCTGCCCGCAGGGCAGATATTCCGTTCCAAGTTTTAGCTGGTTCCGTTATCGGGCACTGCAACTGCCGAATACTACATTCGTTTTGGACTTGTTGGGTATACCTATCGAAGCTCGCTACACGACGCGCTTTACGCTTAAGCGGTACCTTTTTCAAATCGTTGCGAAGCTGCGCCGGCATGGCGGAGTCTGTCCAGCTACCGACGCCAATGTCACGAGAGTATTGTCCCCGACATCATTGCTTTACAATTGACGCGACTATTCAGATTAGAGCACAAAAGAAAGCAACCGCTTAACTTGCGGTTCAAGCTGTAAGTCTCGTTCGGGGGCGGACTTCGGCGGTGTTGCAACATAATCGGAATTTGGGCCCGGATGCGTGTAGTAATGTTTTCCTGGCCGAAATCATATGTGGGAGCTTTAAACGGCTCGGAAAGTGCCAGGACTGAATCCACATGTGCATTGACCATTTCCTACGACCACTAGGCGTTAGTAAGAAACCTAGCAAAGTGGAGGTACAGTCTTACTTACAGGCACGTCATCCTCTACAAGGAACCCGAGCTGCCGAGAAGCGGTTTCACATGCAATGCGATCCTGTGTTATAGCGGCTAGAAGCATGTTCTGATATAGCTGAGCGAACTCTTCTGAGTAAGAGCGGGAAGCCCCGAAGTCGATGATTTCAAGCTATTGGTGTTTTCAAATTCAGGTTCAAGCAGGAGTATCCAGAAGTCAAGCACATTACCTGAGATGCCTGCTCGTTCCAGAGGAAATTGCTCCAATTGGGGTCTGTTTGCATAAAGCGAAACTCGAACATCTCCTTCAAACACAATTTGACTAATAGGCTGCCAATCTGTGAGGATACATCAGATCAACATACTTACGTATTGAACAATCTAGCTCACTCACATGATCTCTAGTTGATTGACTAGCATTACTCAGGGATTTGAGAGGCGTGCCATACATGTAGTCCATTGTCAATACTCGCCGCGTCGACAAAGCTTCGTGGACAGATGGCACAGCGAATGAAGAATCGCCTTGCAGAAGCGTCTTGAATCGTTTACAGGCATCGGCTTCACGCAAGTAGTCGCATTCTTCGTGTAATTCTCGCGACAAGACCCGCAAGCTGTTCTCAAGAAACAGCCCTGGAGGCAGGACGAACGATATACTAAGGAGACTCTTGAGGTAACCTATGTCGGCGTCTATTGACTTGGCGATGCCCGGGAATTGTATTTTGACTGCGACTTGTGTCCCATTAGTCAGAGTCGCGCGATGCACTTGGCCAATTGATGCCGCCGCAACAGGTTCTTCTTCGAAAGTAGAGAAATTATCGCGCCATCCGGACCCAAGTTCTTCCACAAGTAGTGCCTGTTGGAACTAAAGCAGATCAGTACTGGAAAGCAAGAACGCTTCCTGGGCTTTGCTGACCTCTGTCTGCCACCACGGCATATAATCGGCAGCGTTTTGTACGCGTGACAGTATCTCGGCCACCTCTGGGGGGAGCATTTTCGAGTCTGACGCGCAGGACCAAGTTGAAATATCGTTAGGGTGAAGGACAGGTAGGCCAGCCTCGACTGCTTACCCTGTATGCTCAAGAATTGTCCGACTTTGAGAGCAGCTCCACGCATGCGAGACAAGGTATCTACTATTCGGCGGATGTTTGCCTCCGAGAAATAAACAGGGGAAGCTCCGTGTTTGTTCCTAGCCAGAGCAGCTTGAGCAGTTCCGAGTCCCAGACCTATAGCGAGACCTAGGTGGCGGTAGGCAACAGTCAATCAGTATACATTAGTCTGTCTCTTTCTCTCAACAGAATCCCGCACCTCCGTATTGAAAGAGCCGCCCGAAGCGGGATGATGGGACTGTAGATGCTCTCATTTGCATCTTCGGTACAGCAGTAGTGCTTGCTTCCAGCGACTGTGAGTGGCGAAATTCTGGGTCGTGCATCGCAGACGATGATGGGACAGGTGTGACAACAGCCGCAGGCCGAGGCTGGTCGAGCTGGTCTGGCTGAGTATCGCGGTGACTGTTCGTGCCCAGGTTCAAAGGTGCTTCGACTACGCTTGGACATACCGCTGTTGATGCAACAGCGAAGCTTTTCGAAGAGGTGGATGCCAGTAGTCCTTGCTCGCCTGTCGTCTGCACCGTCTTTGACAACGTTGCTTCCGGCTTGCGATGCGATGCTAGATGGCTGCGGTCTGCTGTGCGCTTGCCAGGCGCACCATAAGCTATCCCCAGAGCGGCTCTGCACGCATCGCTTGTGCGCAGAAGACTTCGAATCATGTTGCAGGAAGGAAGAAAGTCATCGTCACCTTTGGCAGATGAACAATTGTTGATCACGCGTTCTCGATGCTCTCCCACATCCTAACCGACACAACAGCATTCTAGCAGGAAGTGATATCCCGTCCTAGCCCTACCGGTACCACGCCCGACCGTGCGATTCGTCCAGCCTCTGCGCATGGTCTGGTGAACAGCAACCCTCAAAACCGCTCGGTGATTCAGTCATGGTATATCTTCAACAGTGGCACGAGTATGCAGCCGGCGTGCGCGCGATGCAGGAAACACGAGGCGGACAGGTAAGGCCTATGTCTTTCTGTCAGAGGATCAGTGAACGCTGACATAATTCATTCGATGTATAGCTGCGTTTTTGCAGCAGATGGCGGCATTCGAAAGGCGTTTTGACGCTCAAGGTCACCGACGACAAGCAGGTAAGTTGTCTGGCCGCCAATATTTCAGTCGACAACAACACCAGAGTTGATGCGGCGAGCATGCTCATCTGGCCACTACGACTTGTTGGCGTGGGCAGTGTCTCCAGTTTCGAACGCGCAGTGCACTATACCTGAATCGCTTTCAGCTACTCGTCCACGAAGTCATGGCTAGCATGCAGAGCAAGCCAGTCGCGAAAGGCGAGACGATGGACGATGCTATGCAAGCAGTCGCAGCCGAGACTGGGACGTCGAACTTGCCCGGCGGCGGGCAGGCTGTTATTGAAGCAGGAAGCGCAAGCTCGAAGGCGGCGGCAGGTGTGGCAAAGAAAAAGAAGAGCAGCAAAAAGCGCAAGAACTGAGGCCGGCAGCTGGATGTGAGAGCTGCGAGCCGACTGGCTGTTGTTTGCATGCAGGATGTACTACTATCATTGTAAGGTTTCTCCAGCTTCCTCCAGGCTGTTGGCTTCGGCCTCGATTGCCTTTTGCCTGCTTTCGCCACCTCGACGACGCTTCAGGTGCGAGCAAGCTGCGCCTGCTGCAGGATGGCCTTCAACCACTACGCTTACCACTATGAGTCAATTGGACAGGCGGACGCACGTCACGCTGGGTCCAGAAACAGTCTCGAATGTGCGTCTCGCGTTTGCCTACAGCGGGTCGCGCGCACTGAGAGTATTCAAAATATAGGGTTCGGCTACAGATTTTCCAGGCTATCAGCCAGGCGAGGACGGCGTCTTTGACGAGGCTGCATTCAGACAGGTGAGTGGCAGGCTCGCATACTCAAACGTGCACCAATAGTCTGAACTCGATGCCTTCCGCTTTGCTCTGCCTGGCCTCGCCTGGTCCTGCGACAAAACTGATTTCGATCAGCGTCTACAAGTTATCTTGACGAGAATGTCTAATCTTGAAGCCGAGCTGGACATTATCGGAGTTGATGCCTCGGTCGCCAACGCTATACGGAGGGTTCTTCTCGCTGAGGTGAGAATCTCTCGATGCTGCCACACAGCGCCGTCTAGCTGGCTGAAGGACTCCTTCCTACCCACTTCGCTTCGGTCCAGGTGCCGACTGTAGCTGTCGAGCAAGTGTATGTGTGGAACAACACCTCTATCGTACAAGACGAGGTCCTTTCTCAAAGACTGGGACTGGTGCCATTGGCTATCGACCCTAGCAAGGTCGAGTTTAAGGGCTGTGAGTTCCCTGAATTCAACATCAAACAATGTCGCATCTGCTAGGTCTTCGTTCTCCCGAAGCGGGTCACTGACATTTTCTTGAATGTGCTGGTCAGTTGATGAGGAGCCTACAGATCTCAATACCATCGTTTTCAGTTTGGTGGTCAAGTGTGAACGTAATCGATCCGCCCGACCTACTGAAAGAGACATCAATAAGCTCTACCACAATACACACGGTGCGGACTTTCGCCTTGTCATGAGCGAAGTCTATTATGAAAGGATGTGCTGACAAAGATATACCAGTTTATTCATCCGCCTTCAGCTGGCAGGCGAAAGGGATACAAGGGGAAACCTTTGGGAGTGCGCCTCCAAAACCAGTTCATGATGACATTCTCCTCGCAAAAATGCGTCCTAATCAGGTGAGACTGCGTACTGCAATACTTGCGCTATGCGGGACGTGCGGAAGCTGAAGCAAATGGCAGGAAATTTTGCTAGAAATGCATTGCGAAAAGGGAATTGGCAAGGACCACGCCAAGTGGTCACCTGTTGGTAAGTTCCGAAAGCTCCGACAAATGCAGACGATGAGACGCGAGTTAAGCAGCAATTGGTACACCGTCAGCCACTGCTTCATATCGCTTAATGCCGTCGATCAGAATCGCAAAGACAATCCCCTCGCAGTTGTGCGAGAAATTCGCGAATTGCTTCTCTCCTGGGGTTATCGAGATTGACGAAGATGACTCGGGGGCCAAAACCGTGCGGGTAGCCAATCCTCGGAAGGACACATTAAGCAGAGAAGTTTATCGTCACCCGGAGTTTCGCGATGGGGTGGAGCTTGGTCGCGTGAGAGACCATTACATCTGTAAGGATTTTGTGGAGCTTTCAACGGATAATCATGCCGCTCTGCTAAGCTTCAGCATTTCCAGTCAACATCGAATCATGCGGCCAATATCGAGCTGATCAACTTATTCCAACCGGTGTGCAAGTGTTGCTGTCTAAACTTCGAGTGCTCCAATCAGCCTGTAGTGCGCTTTGATCCTGTAGAGTGTTGATGTTAGCTTTTCATATCTCGTGCTATCCCATGCTTGGGCGAATATCAGCCAGAAAGATGTTGTTATAGAACGGTATTGGACGCAGGAATCTGTCATTGTCTTGATAGCGTGCGAGCTCGCAGCACAATGCTGCAAGGGCATCTACGGCCGGCTCGCACGGCCTGCAGATTCATGACGCTTTGAATAAGCCCATAGGGTGTCCAATATTCACGTAACATAGGTAATTGCCAGGATCACAGACGTGAATATTTTACCACTTTGGCTGTTTATGTTTTCTGCCGAGTAACTGCCAATGGAATGGTCCGGCTAGCTATTGAACTGTTGCTGCATACTCGTGGGCCTGCTCGTGGGCGTTGCAGCATGCCAGATCAACTACATACTCAATCTAATGGCCGCGATGACATAAAGCCGAACGATGTTTTTGCGAGATACTTCGCGCTTCTAGGCTGAGCAGCTGATCTAAACACTATGGACAATAGCTTGAAGCTTGGACGGAAGCCCTTGGCTGCGACCCCGTCGCTCCCACAGCGCTGCCTCATACCACAAGCATGCGCTCCACGCTCCTATGAGCTTCTTCACGGCGAAAGCCTCTCCAGACACAGTTACACAGGAAGCCTTTCACGAAGACGTCGAGATACCAGATGCATTCAAGGACAGCGTCTCTTCCCTGGCCTTCTCACCGACCGCCAATATCCTTGCGGTAGGCGGCTGGGATCAGCAAGTGCGACTGTATGAAATTGGGCAGGATATAACAGGCAAAGCAGCCTATGCGCATGACGGACCGGTGCTCGACGTGTGCTGGAATGCTGATGGGGCGAAGGTATTCAGCTCAGGTGGTGATAACACGGCTAGGATGATGGACATGCAAAGCGGAGTCGCTTCACAGGTTGCAACACATCAGGACACAGTAATGTCTGTACGCTGGACGGGACAGCATGGCGGACTGCTAGTGACTGGAAGCTGGGACAGAACACTTAAGGTATGTCGGAGAAATTCCCTTCGCTTGGTTATTAGATCTGTTCTGTGTCGCCACCGGGACTAATCAGGTCTTTTGCCCTCTGAATGTAGTACTGGGATCTACGTACACCTACTCCGGTCTCTACCGTCCAGCTTGAAGAGCGATGCTACAGCATGGACTTGAGCGGTCAGCTCTTGGTTGTAGCAACCGCTGAGAGAAAGATCCAGACCTTCGACCTCCGAAACCCTGGCACCCAGTACGGAGCTACCATTGACAGCCCCCTTAAATACCAGACCCGCAGCATTTCCTGTTTTCCGGATCAATCAGGATATGCGCTGGGCAGCGTGGAGGGTCGTGTAGCCGTACAGTAAGATTTCAGACCACACGGCAACGGCAAACACCGGATCCGAAAGCTGACCACGGCTTATTATTGTTCACAGATACATTGACGAGACTAGAGCGAAAAAGTAAGGTGCATTTCCTCCAATTCTGCCGCTCACTCAGGCTGTATGTTTTCGCATAGGGATAATTTTTCCTTCAAATGTCATCGTGTGAGCGAGCGGAGTGCAGTCCAGCCGTCATCAAACAAGACACAGTTGTTCTCGGTAAACGCTATCGCGTTCCATCCGCTCTATGGTACCTTTGCAACGGGGGGTTCCGACGGTTCCGTCAGTTTCTGGGACAAAGCCAACAAGACGCGTCTGACAAGTAGGTACCCGCCCCAAGTCTTGCTCTTATGATACTCGCTAACAGGCATGCTAGCTTTGAAGATACGATCCAACAGCAACCTCGCGGCCAGCAAACCTACCCCCGTTGTAGCCACGGCTTTCAACCACTTGAATGGGTCGACAATTTTCGCCTATGCGCTCTCCTATGACTGGACCTACGGACTTCAAGGAAACCTCTCAGAGTATTCTGCTCGAGTACTGCTACACTTGTGCAAGGTCAGTAATCTTCTACTCTGCGTGCCTCGTCATCCGGTGCCTCTTCGCTGACTTACGCGACTCCATTGTAGGAAGACGAAATTAAGGAAAAGGGGAAGCAATGACTCACTCACGTCAGAGTGCTTCCGGCATCATCGAAGATGTACCACCAGAGGAAGAACAAAGTCAGTGTGTTCTTTGGACAGGCCCTAGGATGTCTAGCCCTTTCGTTATAAGCTGTTCTATCAAGTAGCTTGTATAGATGGCACGTTTGTTCGCTCTCTCGATTGTGGCCTTCGTGTGCTTCGAAATAGGTTTCCCCCCATGGGTTGTAGCTGCAGCAGTTTAAGTTAGAAATCGGACTGTCATAATGGTGCACATGTCCTTATTCCCTAGGTTTGTACTGCGCGGTTTTCTCGATCACCTACTTGGGTCCTTGCACGCGACGACATTGTCTTCTATCTCGGCCAGCCAAAACAGCCTCACTAGCGTGCACTCTTTACAGCTGTAGCATCGTCCGATACGAGCGATATGACGGGCTCCCCATTACGAAAGACCGGTTTGGGGCGGCAGCAAGCGTTGCACACGAGCATTGTCGGGACGATGCTGAAGGATATCAGGGAATTGCGGTGGATGGTAGATCCTGGTACGTAAGGACAAGATCGGACACTCTAATGGACACACTGAATGACACTGGATTCCCTCCAGTGGCATCATTTCGCCTTATCCTGCTTGTTGTCGCGCTCTGGCTCTTGTTGGAGGTTTTGCAGCAAGACAACCCTCTATCTCCGTGTATCCTCGTCTCTTATCCATTACCTTTGGTGGAAGCAGATGAAGGCGTGCCTCGGTATGGCAAAGGTCCGAAAGACATTCTTTTCCTGGTCTTCTATGTTCTTGTTTTCAGCTTTGTCCGCCAAGCTGCCCTGCACTACATCATCACACCCGTAGCCCTCCGCGTTGGTATCAAAGGCCAGCGGAAGGTCGAACGCTTCATAGAGCAGGGCTACGCTTTCATGTATTGGACGACGTCCAGTCTCATTGGCCTCGTATGTTTGGAACAATCGCAATTTTGATCCTGACTGAGTTTGTCCATGCAATTACAGGCAGTCATGTCTGGCCAGCCTACCTGGTGGTACAATACTGCTGCGTTTTGGATTGACTACCCTCATTGGCGCATGCGATCCGACTTGAAGGTGTATTACCTCCTGCAATTTGCATACTGGCTACAACAGCTACTCGTACTTGCCTTGCGTCTAGAGAAACCGCGGACGGATTTTACGGAGTTGTGCCTGCATGTGGGTAGATTGAGGCGAACTGTTTCCTTGATTGTTACTGATTGGCGCCTACAACACTCAGCATATCGTGACTTTGTGGCTTATAGGATGGAGTTACGCACTCAATCTTACCTGTGAGAATTGTGACGTGCGGATGCTTAATGACTGCTGACACGCCTTGCAGATATCGGAGTGGCTATTTTTTTCAGCATGGACATAGCCGACGTTTTCCTCGCACTTTCGAAGATGCTCAACTACATGGAGTTACAGCGAACGTCGGAAGTCTCATTTGGCATACTCCTCTGCGTGTGGACATACTTTCGGCATTACCAGAATCTACGCGTGTTGCATTCGGTATGGTACGAATATGATACCTACGTTCCCAAAGAGGCTCGCGTATTTGCGCCTCTCAGTGGCGTGGCGCTAGCGTGGTGGATGCGATACCAGATTTTTCTCCCGATTCTCGCTCTTCAGCTCCTGAACCTGTTCTGGTATGCTCTGATGTGGAGAATTGTGTTAAGGTACGATGCGATGCGATACATTCGCAAAGGATTTCAGCTAACTCAACCATTGCAGGATGCTGAACGGATCCAATGCGGAAGACGTGCGCGAAAAAGATGAGCAGGATCACGAAGACTAGAGGATCAGCTTTGTGTTGAAGACTTGTTGGAGTATTACTCCTGTCCGGCTATGTATGCAAGGTGCTCCGTCAACGCAATATCTCTTCCAATGCTGGAGTCGTTCTCAGTCCCATGTCGCCTCTGTCAGCTGTGCCTAAAGAATTTCAAGGCAAACGACTTCGTGGCTTGTCAGAGGGACTAAGCCTGCATGTATCTTTGCAAGTGAGAGCCTGAGCAGGTTGAGGTGGCGCGGTTTACTCTGAACAGACTGCTTCGTCCGGAATTAACCAATCAAAAGTTCATGCTCTCGGCCTCGAGCTGCTCCCTATGGTACAAGCGCTTTAACTTGTGATTTGATCCCTCGGAATCCAAAACTGAATCCTGAAAGAGTGGGTAGCGCTCGCACTGCGCAACTGCGTAGTCGCTGGACAGGGGTGGGCCTGCAAAACGTCAACAATAAGACGTCTGAGAATCATATAATGTCTGAGGTTGGAGCAACCAGTTCACTAGGGGCTTGCTGCTGCCGACTAGGATAGTCCTCAGAGGACAGGATCGCGGTTGCCCTTCAGGATGAATGACCTCTTACCACCGGCAGTGCTTCGAGATGCAATAGGTTGGCAGGTTTTTCGTTTAGTCTACCACTCGTGATAGACAGCGCGCTGGCAGCAGAGATATAGACATTGGAATTGAGATCCATGACTGACTCTTTTCCGGAAAGCATGCCTTTCTCGTTACACTGTACCACTCCAGCAGCGCTTAGCCCTTTCTACTAATTTCTCAAGCTTTTCTCCTATATCATCCGCTGCCGTGGTTTTACGTGGGTCTCGAGTCTCAGCCTTCCTCAGCAGCAGGGGCCCGATCGTTCGATCATTTCCTTCCGCTGCGTTTCAATGTGGCAATTTGGCGAGGATGCGCGCCTCTTGGAGTTGGAGCCAGCGAAAGGGTATTGCAATTGTGCAACTCGTATCAACAAGCTAAGGTGAGTAGTCCTTGCTACAGAAGAAGAGATGTCAGCCGTAGGAGAGCTCGAGGCTGACTGGAGCCTTCGATCTTACGTTCGCGGCTGTGTGCAATAGATGGGTCGTCTGCAAGAGTACCAAGTTATCGGCAGGAAGCTGCCTACCGAGAAGGATGCCAACCCAAAGCTCTACCGCATGCGTGTCTTTGCGCCCAACGATGTAGTCGCCAAGTCCCGCTTCTGGTACTACCTTCGAAAGCTCCGCAAGGCCAAGAAGGCAACTGGCGAGATCATCTCAGTCAACCAGGTGAGATTCTACCCGACAGCACCTGCAGACTGGCACATGATCTTCGCAGTCGCTCAATGTGGCTTGCAGACGGCACGAACCTATCGTATTCAAGCAGTATGACTGATGTGCGCTGTGCATTTGCCTTTTGCAGATCTCCGAGAAGCGGCCTCTCAAAGTCAAGAACTTCGGCATCTGGCTTCGCTACGACTCGCGCTCCGGCACACACAACATGTACAAGGAGTTCCGAGAACTCTCACGAGCAGACGCCGTCGAGTCGTGCTACCAAGACATGGCTGCCCGTCATCGTGCACGATTCCGCTCCGTTCAGGTGAGGCGCTTCACAAGAGGATGATAGTTTGGGTGTATGCGTTGAGAGCGAAGCTGACCCCTTGTCTTCATCACTTGATCTACATTGAAATCGCTATGTTCTCTTTACTACGCTCCTGCAATAATACGAACATCCCTTCTCAACGATATCCTCCCTTACAACCCTTTGCAGATCTTACAAGTTGCTGAAGTATCTAAAGTAGCCGACATCAGAAGACCCAACATCAAGCAGCTACTCACACCAAAACTACGCTTCCCCCTACCTCACCGAGTTGTGAAGACGCGCAATACCTTCCTTGCCACCAGGCCTTCCACCTTCTACTGAAAGCAGTCGGTTTACTAGATCTGGTGACGCGATCAGCACAACAAACACAGGATCCCGGATATCTTCAATATGACCTGACGCTTAGCGGAACGAGGGATGTGCTCTAGGGAGGAATGACTGCCTGTGTCAAGGATGCCGTAATACATCTGCAGACTACGATCTTTTGGGTTTCCAATCCTGCTTGTATTGCCTCGGTTCTCATCTCACTGTAGGGTTGGTAGTGATATGCATCTCGCCAATGTGATCCTCGCCTGATGAAAGCTTGTGGGCTGATGTAACTTCATCACCGTGCTCAGTACCTTCATCGTCTTGCTCACCGGTGTAACGAGAGATGCATCTCGACAGCGAGGGAACAATAATGGCATTTCACTCACAAGTGCACCTTATACTACTCAATACGTTTATGGCATCCGCAGCTTCTACGGTATAGACAGCGCCGAAAGTCTAGAGTGGCATCAATGGCAACAAAAGCAGATGATCGAAAGTGGACAAAAGGGACAAGGTCTCGTCAGCAACAAAAGGTCCCAACCAATATGGACATCAAATTGACTTTTCTGCATACAAGCATGCTCTGTAGCAACGAGTCGCGTAATTCTTCTTTGCTCAACTGATTTAAACAGAAAATGGGGGACACAGCCTGGATTATCTTTAGCTTATTTTGCGTTATAGGAAACGTAGTCCCGTTGGCGTGGCAGCTACGGCATGGAAATTCTGGACCGGTCTGTCTTGGCTTCTGGGTAATCGTAGCGAATCTCAATTTCGCTGTGAGTAGCTTAGGTCCTCTACTGTATGTGGCATATTGAATAACTGACAACTTGCGAGCAGGTCAATGGTCTGGTGTGGCGGAACGATGCTATAAATCGGGCACCAATATGGTGTGACATCTCGGTCAAGGTATGTGGTGTCCAGTCACTGTACACCTGGTCAAACAACTCATTCTTGTCTCCTGCAGTTGCAAATAGCTGCCCCCACGGGTATTTTGGTGTCCGATATCTGTATACTCGCCCTTCTCGCTCGAGTAATGGCTCCAGCACCCAAGCTCGTCACTCATCGCGAGCGTATGATACGAAACATCATAGATTACGCTCTCTCAATTGGTATCCCTCTGCTCATGATGGCATTGTCAGTCCTCTGGATGCCCTTCCGGTTTGATCTAGCTCAAAACCTGGGGTGCCTTCCCGCATTCGTGAACGTCTGGCCAATATGGGTATTTTACGCACTCTGGCCCCTTATCTTCTCTCTATTTGGGTTCCTTCTAGCGGGTAAAGTGTCTGAATATCATGGCTATGCCTGGCTGTGACAAATTCGCTAATTTCGACCTATTCCTGAACAGTCTATGTCGGCTACAGATTGATTAAGCACCGTCAGAACTTCAAGAAACTCCTGGCAGCTTCCGATTCTGCTTTGACAACATCTCGTTTCGTTCGACTAGGCCTTTTGTCCTCCGCCTTCCTCGTATTCAATCTTCCCCTATCGATTTGGCAGCTTAAAGTTTTTATCGGAAGCATTGGCGAATACTACTCTTTCAATTGGAAGCAACATCGGAGCCAGGTAATGTCAGGTCCTCAATGCAACTAAATGAATTGCGCGGCTAATCACACATTGCATTATAGGCAAGCTACGTAGGAACGGTCTTCGGAGCACGTGCCACCTTGCAAAACTGGTCTATGGTCATGGCTGGCCTGCTGGTTATAGTGTTCTTTGGATTCGGCAACGAAGCTTTGTCGTACTACATCAGACCACTCCAATTGCTGGGTCTCGTTAAGTCGCCCGAGAGTCCCGGTTCTAGCAAAAGCGTTGTCGTTGACCACATAACTCTCACCCGGTAGGCATGACTTACCCATTGTGTTAGCCACTGCCTCAAAACTAATTGTGTTGCGTCTGCAGCTACGAGGCGGAGTCTGACGGCCTAGATTGGCGGAATACTGCTGATCATTCGCAGGGGCAGAATCCTACAGTCTATACAGGGCCATTCCTGAATCAGGAGGTCGTCTCGAAGGAAGCTGATCTCGAGAAGTTTGCCGAGTCTAGCAAGTACCCATAGACTTTCCTATAGCTCTCGTGTAGAACGTAGCGGTAAGACGGATGTCAATCATACCCATCACAGGCCTGCAATATTGTAGTGGAACTTGGCCCAGGATTTGCCTTCTGTCATTCATGTGTTCATAGGTACCCAGATATTGGTGGGTGCTGACTGCTTCCTGTCTCTGTAAACATTTGTCGTGAATTTCCTGAGCAGATATACGATAATGTCGATGTCGCTAGCTATAGTACTAGAGCGGTGGCTACTCTTCCCGGGCGATGTGTACAGCGATACATTAACAACAAGAGGCCACGATCATGCTAATTTGACGACCCCTCCCAAGCCTGTTTGCTCTCGTCTGCGCTGATGCGGCGCCGTCTTGCCCACTCGGCTTCTGGACACGGTGGTGTGTATGGCCTTGGTACCTAATACTAAAATGCGACCGGGCGTAAGCCATGCGAAGCTTGCCGGATGCAGACACTTGCAGCGAGACAAAAGCATTCAACAATTGGACAATAAAAGCAAAACGACATGATAAGACCCTCAACTAAACAAGACAACAATAGAAAAGGAG
>BQUP01000019.1:0-19167 GCA_022835595.1 Cystobasidium ongulense
GCTTTGATCCTCTCTTGTATGCCAAGGTGGCCTGCGCGGGCGGGCGAACCTGTATAACATCCTCGCTGCCTTGTTTGGGCAGACAATGCTCTGCTGAAGAAGCCTGTTATCGCCCACGAGCATCTACAGGGCAGAAGAGTAGGCTCTGGGCACCGCTAAGCTTCATCAGCAAATATCCCTTTTGTACGTTTCTTGCAGACCGCTTTCGAGATATGTGACCATTGTTCCACGCCGAGTATCGGGCTTCTGTGGTCGCGCTGTCTGAGAAGGCTGTTAGAGGCGCTAAGAGTATTGTTCTTTTGTACTACGCACAGACGATCCGAGCGGACGGCATATCGGAGCCGGTTCCCTTGTTTCTTGTCAGTAGAGTTAACGCTTTGTATGATGTTGCCACAGGCTGGTGCGTGCGAGCCGTCACCGCTATAAGTTTGACCACTGTTGATGAGAACGGAAACATCGGCAAGGAGCAAGCTGATCGCGAATCACGCACTGGACCACCTTGAGGGCTAGTACATTCAGGATAGACTAGCGGAAATGAGCGCTAATGTCAATGTATTAGCGGCAACCGACACATCATTACCTTCTGCTTATCAACGCGTATCTGGACAGCCCTTGAGAACTGAGAATGCAAGTACTTGGTAAATAATGCGACCCTCTCTAGGTGACCTCTTAGGGGGTGGGGGGTTTATGTTAGGTCATAGTCATTAGTCCTGACTCCAGTGTTACTGTGTGCCGTTAATGTGTCTTCGTGTGTCAGAGCGCCCAAACTTGTTATTAGCTTGCAACGACAAGCTCTTCCCGCTTTAAGCTTTCGCCGCCAGGATTTCGCCATCTTCCGCGATCGGGAAAGCTATATGGGTCGCAAGGACGAAGGCCGTACGCAGCTTCGCACCTGTCTAACAGTGGATTTCCCTCATACTGCAATTGGAGCTGACAACTCCGCCAGCAAATGACATACCAGACGCTTCCCCTCGATGAGCCTGAATTGGAGGAAAGGCCTCCAGGGTACAATTATCGGGACCAGGCATCAGTGACGCGAACATGCGGCCAGCTCATGATGGCCCCGATTTCCTCATATCCGACTGGCCATCACGCTGCCAACTACGTCCACATCAATAACGGGGACGATATAATCGGCGCTGTCTTCAACATCGACACCGACAAGGCAGCTGCGAGCGGTCGCTTCCAATCTCCAGAAGAACAAAGCTCAGCCCCGAACGTATACTTATCGGCAGACAACATTGAAGCCGAAATACGTTTGTCGGGTAGCAAAATGCTGCGAATAGAGATTCGTGGCAGAGAAGAGAACAAGTATGGTCGCACAATGCTTCGCATCGTGAGTCCGGCAGTGTCCCGGGGACCTTACGTGCCTAAGTGACGTGTATTCACGCCCATCAGGTGTACCCGAATAACGCGAAGATCCCCGGTGCCAGGAATTGTGCACCGCCGTTCTCTCTGTCTGTATCATTTGCCTCGAGAGCATCGTGCATCATTGCTATACCAGAGCAGTACACCGGAAGCATAAATGGCGCCTGTACGCTGGCTGGCCGTCTCAGAGAAGAGGCCATCTGCCTTATCGATGATCTCCATAAACCAAGATGGACAATCCAGCCCGGGGGTCCTACCAACTCAGTAGCGTTTCAGCGAGGCATCGCGCCCGAATGCTCACATCATACTTCAGCATCCCGGCAAGAGGTAGATGAGTCGCATACTGGGTCGTCGTCACCCGAGCAAACAAATTCGGTAGAAAAGTCATCTATCAGTCTTACCGTCTTGAGATCCCCTCAGCCCTGGGAAAATCCTCCGAAGCGGCAAGACGGTTCGACTGCCAGGGTTCAGCGTCAACGAAGATTTGTGGTTGCAACGCCAGACTACAAACTGAGCCTCGACCTTATCACTCAGGTGGAGACAGCTTCTCATGCATTTGCTCGGAAGCTTGCAATCACTTACGTATTATCGCTGTTAGCTTTTGTCTCATCCGTTTACTACTTTGCTAGGACAGCAGGTCAAGAGCGCCACCTGTCCTTCGGTCTCTCTCTTCCCGTCGCTCTTCCTTCAGGCATAGCCATGGGATTCTGGGCGGCACATAATTGGAGCGAAATATTCTACACGGCTTCCTCACATATGTCCTCTGTATGAGCCATATCTTTCAATGCTATTCCTATACCCCACGTGTATACACGTAAGGTCGTAGCTGTGTGAACTATGATCGAGAGAAGGACGCTCTGCACTTCACATACAGCTTCCTTGGTGATGAGGCCAAGTGGTCCTGGAGGAACCTTCCTATCGCGGTGCTATCGGTGCAGTCAGCTATGGTCGTGATTGGCTCAATAGACACTGCTTTGCCGGGCTTAGACGTTTCAAGTTTACAATGTTCCCGAAGTCTAGTCCCCTCGTTTGTACACCCTGCCCGCAGCTAGCTATTCAGTGCTATAGGGAAATCTTACCACCCCGGTCCAGGTTGTGGATAACAGCGATTTGTTTATGGATGCTGAATGTACATCAGGTCTAACCGTCATGGCCAGGTTTCATCTAGTCTATCTTAAAGATACTAGCTCTCAGAGCACTTAGGTAAGTAATCCGTGCCTGTATACGATTGACCTCCTTTTTGTATAGGTCACCATCCCTTAATTCTACAAGCTTACCAATAATTATCTTCTCTAACTTCGAAACGGACACTGCCGGAACGGCCTGCAGAACGTCTAACCCGAAGATTTCCAAAATCAAACAAAATTTATGGGCCCGCTGCATAGGCTTGGACCAGGCTGTCCGCCCCTCCGGAGAGGTAAGATGTCATAGTCCCTCGCATGTCGCTAATTGGCGCAAGATGTTCTGCTGTTTGCTTCGACCACGGGTCGGGTTGTGTAAGCCATTGACTGCGGTCTACAGCAACGGTGGTTACTGACGGGCTCTCCGTGTGGGGAATGCAATCACCTCACCTCTACTGTATCCCTGCAAGCTTGACCCACAGCATGATAGGCATTTTAAGTATGAGGCTGAGTTTTCGGCCTCTTTCTCCACCTGGTCCAAACGATACAATCGGAGCACGACTCTACAAATTGTATCGGTTTCGGTTGCCTGCGAGTCATGCGGCGATGTAGGTTCAGGTTTCTCGCCGGCAATGATAGTTCCCATGCAGTCTCGCAGGTCGCCGGTGCAAGGCTGAAATCGTTGTATTGGACTAGAGTTTCAACAGACGGCAGGCACCCGACCATGTGTTGATTGCGCTTGGATTCCTTTCGAAGGTGCATGCACCTCGGATCTCTGGACTGAAGCAGCTTTGAAGAATCCTCCCTACGTTGCTCGCTTTGGGTGTAGTTCAGATCCAGGGGCTGATACTGACTGGTTTCCGATGCATCGCCTGGACCCGGGAAGCGAATCTGCATGCCACGGTGAGCCAGTGGAGGAATTCCTTTACATTTGACATATCTACGTACTTTGTATGCCTGGTCCCCAATGTCTATCCATAGAGCTGGAACATGCCGGATGGACAAAACGCCAGCCGCTTGTAGACCCAAGCAGATAGACAGATAGACGTTTGCTGCGTTGTTTGCTCGAAGGTCGTCCAGTCCCACACCTGGGCCAACATAAGCAGCCGTCGATGCGATGAGATCCTGCAGAGCCGGATCGTCTTTGATAGAGTTCTCGGTTGGTTGGAGTACCACCGTTGAGTCGTATGTGAGCATCTGCTATTCGAACCTTTATGCGTGATCACGGGTCGGGCCCTAAACAAATACACAGGTACAGAAGCATAGACTCATACGTATTCCTCGGAGTGGACACTATGGCAGCTACCGACATAGAGGTGCTTATCCGCATTTGTGACCATTTCACCCATCATGTACAGCCCAGACTCCGCGGCAAAAAAGAAACGGAACCCTGCAAGTGTTCTGCGTTCTGCACGCCTTAACACTATATATCGACGACGAAATTCGGCGAGAGCTTTGGGCGGATGTGATCGACCAGAAAGCAATGCAAGCACGGTGCTCCGAAGTACACTTGAAGGACCGCACCCGCTGTTAGACGCCCTACCCCACCGGGAACACACGAACGAACACGCAAGTACCACACCACAGCACAAGACTGCAGAAACAAGGGCTCGCTCGTGCAAGCTGTCACACCTGAAAAATGTTCGGCAACAATACCCCCTCCCAAATCTACGTTTGGCAAGCCGATGTCATGACAAGAGTAGGTCCAGAACCTCTCGCTGTCGCGGACGTGGCTCGTCAACAGATGCCATCGCTGTCTGACCCCGTGCCACCCCCGCCTCGGCACCTGCAAAACATCAGCACAAAACAGCTGCAGCATCCCTCTCCCCTCTCTTCTTCTCCTTCTTCTCTTCTTCTTCTGTCAAGATCAACTACAGACCCCTCCCTCTTCTCTTTTGACATAGTCAGAAAGTTGAATCGGGACCAGCTCGCTACCATACCTCCAAAGCCTTACTCTGCCATCTCTGTCGTTCAACATCGGCGACATCAACGATTCCAACAGGTTCGTTTCCTCTCTCTCCTTGTGCCTTTGCTGACCTGACTCCTGTGCCCAGAATGCCGCCGTCCCTAATTCAACTGCATCCTGTGCTCCTGTGCTCCAGCAGCAAGCGCAACAGTCGACTATAACCGCACCAGCGAGCTCGTCAAGTGACACTGCCATCTCACAGTTCAGGAGAGCATCTGCTCCTGACATCGTCTCCCCTCATCCTCCCCAGCCAGCACCTTCAGATGAACGCCAACGCGAAGGTCTGCAATCTCGTCCTTGGAGACCCAATCCACCGCCAGGTACGTCTTTATCTTCGGAACGAAGGTCGTTAGACGATTTCGCTTTCCGTCGAACAGCTCACCAAGCCCCCGATCATTCCAAACAAGCTTCTCACAATACGACAGCTACGCTAGGCTATGGTACTTCTGAAGTGTTTGGCGGCTTCAACAACGCCAAATATGGCTCTTTCACCAATAATATCAATAACAACGATCACCCGTTCCCTTTATCCTCCAATCAAACTCGTCGGCCTGCAGTCGTCGCTCGAGAATTCTACCTTCACCCTTCTCAAATCTTCACCCTCGATGGTAAATCCAACAACGACATATCTGGTTACTCTAGTTCATCAGTCCGTGTTGACAACAACATCAATGGCAGCAGTACGTCAGGCCTTGGATCTACCGTCTCTCTCCCTCCAATGTTTAACTCTGGAAGAGCTTATGCAACCTCATATCTTTCGAAAACCAGAACATGGGAATCCCTCTTTACCTACTTCTGCTGCCTTTGGAGCATCTCCTTCCAATATCAACCGGAATGTAATTGGACTTTATAACTTGAATACCTCGTTCTCTGACATCACGCCTGGAACCTCGACTTTTGCTAGCCACCTCGATATTTCGGTAAGTGCTATACTCTGTTCATCAGGTGGTGATTTCGTGATCAAGCTAAAACTGAAAGTGTCCCTTGTGCAGAACGAGAAAAATCACTCTTGGTATGGACCCCCTTCGCAGGCTGATAGTCGAGGTGAGGACATACTCTTCCTCGTCTTCATCTATTTGTCGCTCAGAGCTGACCATGATTTCTGTCACTCTTGCTCTTTTGCAAGCAGGCAACACATACCCCAGCTATTTCCCACCTAGTCATCGACGACTCGCCTTCGGTTCAAATACAGGTGGCCACCGCAGACCAGGTTCTCCATCATCGCTACAACATGCTCAAAACATGATGGCTTTCAGCAAGCCTGTGGCAATACCACCTGTGCGCGAACCTGCACCAGGCTCCCTAAGCCCTTCACCGCTGTCTCCTGAGCTCAAGCGTATCTTTCACCTAGTAGACCTTCTAGCAAAGATGGCCAGCTGTCGCCGAGAAGTGATACATCACATGATGCACAGCCTCAGAAAGGGACACGCAAGCTAGCTGCGACGGGTGGGTGTTCCCTACCAACCCGTACTCTACCTATCAAGTACCCCCTCAGCTGATCAAGGTTTTCTTTCCTCTGCCAGTTACCGCCACACTCAAGAATTGGCTACTGGAACATACACAGCATCCATACCCAACTGAGTAAGCTCGCTGTACTTATATCCATGACGTCCCAATTCCAATCACGCACTGACCAGGGGTTTATGCAAACTCGCAGAGAGGAGAAACGTGCACTATGCAGCGCTACTTCTCTGACCATGAACCAGGTTTCAAGCTGGTTCATCAATGCGTAAGTGTCACTACCGCACAGACACGGTATTCTTGTGACTGACACTCGCTTATTCCAATGTCTAGTCGCCGGAGATTTCTACCGCATCTTGGTAATATTGCCATGTCTGGCAACAGAAAGCGACTCACAAGATATAAGCCAATTAGACCACGAAGAGTAATGCCACAAGAACATCCCCCTTTCCATGCTGATAGCGAAGGAATGTATTCAATGAACGGATCAGGAATGGCATCGGCGCGAATGCGAAGCCATCCGTATGCACCGCACGATGTACCACCTCTAAATCTGATGAATGGTTCCATGGCACCATACAAGTACGATCCCGAACCGGACTCATATTGACCGCTTACGCCTTTCCTATCGCTTTTCCGCCGCAATTAGCAAACCTATATCCGTATCAGCAAGTGGCCCTTGCAATCTCTCCTATGTACCTCTCTAAAGCTCAACAACAAGAAATTAATACTGGTTGTTTTCCAAGGCTGAAAACGCATGCTATCCATCCAATTTTATCGCACAGTGGAGTTCGCAACCATCGGTTGCGTGGGTTGCCTTAGCTCGCCCCATTCCCTCGCCGAATCCAGGGCTGGGCATACCAGAATTTAGGGTCGCAAGAAGACGGCGCAGCCAGAATCATGAGGTTTCTCTCATCCTTTCAGTACGCTAGCTGAAGGAATGCAACATCGAATTTGTGTAGAGCTAGAAGACGTTCTTGCCCGGGAAAAGCGGTCACACACAGCCTGCCTCCAAAGTCTACAATGAACAAAAGATTCAGGAGAAGCCAAGCGAGTCCTACGAGTAGTATCGGGCTAAGTATAGATAAGTCCTCTGAGAAGGTGTTGTTTGGCGTTCACACGGGATTCCTCTTACATATAATAGACCTCTAGAATAGCATGTTTGCCGAAAGACTCTGCTTCCCAATGTTGAAGGACACCGGGCCTACCATGGGTCCGAGCTTACCGCATTGTTCTTGCATCTCCGTGTGATAGTTGCTCATCCACATTCAGGGGTAGAAGAACGCCTTCTGAGTTCAGGTTAGGTTCTGGCGAGAGAGACTTGCGGAGTAGCCCGTATACTTGAGCGCACTCAGCCGAATCGCCTCAGTTGGAGTTCAAATATAAGTCACCGTTTATTAGCCGTTTCTTGATCCTCCCTCTGCTTCCTCAATGCCTTTTCGGCATCTCTCAAAGTTCTTTCCCTCTTTCGTAAATCCTGCTCAGCGGCATCCATCTCCTTGCGTTGCTCTTCCATCGCGCGTGTTTTCTCCTGGAGGTCCAGCTTAGCGCTATGTGCATGACCAGCATGGGGCATGAGCAAGAGCGGTCCAATTCCTGTTCAGGGTTTCTGCTTAGAGGAGTGGAATATCGATATCGAAGTCTACGAGATTGGCGATGCTGGGGAGAGCCAACAAGTCCGAAGTGCTAGGCCGGAGGTCGGGCTGGGAGGTGGAATTTAATACCCATAGCATGTCCTGCGAGAGTTTTGTTCGACCTACGTCTCGTGACAGTGTTAAAGCTTGCATCCGTCTGAAGCCTGGAGTGAATGCTTTGAGGGGACTGGCCGATTATTTCCAGAATCTTGTCTGACCTCAAAAAAAGCTTCTGCACACGCAGTCCCTGTCAGCTTCAAAAATAAGAAGCGTAGAGGACTTCACTTCGCGCACTTCACTGTACTGATCTCAAACAGTGGACAGCCCATTCCGTACATGTCCAGCTACTTATCGTATACTTTTCCTCACCTGATCTCCATGCCGTATCCACCAGCCGCAAGCTGCTACACCTGTAGTGGGAACCGGGTCCAGGCTTGCTAGTCGTTCGTGCAGCATCTTTCACCATGGTCTGCCTGCTGCTTGAGACCGTACAGGGCCTTCTTGAGGTGCCAGACCTTGTCGCCGTTCTCGTAGCCTTGTGGCGGTCTAACATATATGTCTTCTTCTAGTGGCGCATTCAGGAAAGCCGTGATGGCGTTTACTTGCTGGATCTCCCAGTCCCAAGCGGCAGCTGCAGCCAGGAAGGTGGGGATAGAAGCGTAAGCTGCCACGGGAGAAAAAGTGTCGAAGAAGTCGATGCCGTGAATCTGTCGAAAGCCTTTCGCCACCACTCTTGCTTTGTACCTGTCTATACCACCTTCACGATTGAGCTTGAGGTCGAAGACCCATTTAGTGTCGACTGCTTTGCGGCCTTCTGGTAGTTGTACCTCGTCATAGGTGCCGTTCTTATGTAGACTCATGATTTCGGCTTCACAAGCCTTTTGCCACTGCCCATGCTCCGGGGCAGCTACAGCCGCTGAGTATGTAAGGGGGATCCCTACTGCGTGCAGAACCGTTGCGAGTGGCTCTTGTGTACGTATCATCATTGCCGTTGCCTGTCCTGAGTGAGTGCTCGCACTTGCGCAAGTGCGCCGTCCTGCTCCCAAGTCTGGGAACGATGTCGATCCCGCTAGCGCTGCACCGTCGAAACGCAACTCTCGCAGGACCGTCGCTGGTCGGGAATCGGCTCGGCTCGTATCCTCCATCTGCCAGCTCGTGGTCCTGCCTGCTGCAGCCTGGTGCCTGGTACTGCTTACTGTCTGCTGGTGGTATTGTCTGGTGGCGTGGACGTGATCGCGTCGTTCCAGTGAGTGGCTGCTCTACAGGCACGAAACTTGCTCCTGCTTCACTGTCGTCGACATATACCTATCTTTCGTCATACAGACCTCGAGAAAACTGGCGTCACGCGCTACGAAGAACTTGTTGCTGGCTGGATCATAGAACTTCCAGGCCTTATGCTCACTGGGGGACCTGACGAAGATGGCGACCTGACGGTGCGGTGAGAGCTTGCGGGGTCGCTTGACTGCTGGTACGTGGGTGGGGCAGGTTGCACGAAATTGTCCAAAACCATTCTCATGCTAATTGCTACATCTTTCGTTCGTATCATATTACCGACTCCTTGTGATCTTTTGACTGCAGAATAAGCTTAGGTATACGCACACTCTTCTGCGTCACGGCGTCTCTGTATACTTTCATAGCCCACACATTTACTACCATCTCATACCTTCCTCCGCGATGTTGATGTGCCTGGCTTCCTCTGCCGCAATGAAAGTTTACATACTTGCGGCTGAGAAGACGATTTTCTGCCGATTCTTCCTGCAGCTCAGTAGAAACAGATACGAATTTAAGAGACTTGTCGCCGCTACACTTTCCGTTGCTGAGAATTATTGGTACGAGACAGGCTCCAGATCTTATACCGTCCTCTCGGGGATGTGGCGAGTCGTTGGGCGGGACGCTCCGCTGCTGCACTCCCCATGTGCGAAGCAAGGCCTTGACATAACGAACAACATTCCTCCAGCCTATGGTGGTCGCTAGCTCCCGGTCTGTTATGTCCCTCGGTTTACCACTGACAGCCTTGTGACCTCGGCGGTGTGGCGCACTTCCCACGACACACTGCGACACACTGAAGGCTACAGCTTGAATTTCTTGGGGGAAACAAATTCAGAAGAGTCAGCTGAGATGTGTCTATGTATGTCTTGGCAATGATGCCCACCGACCTGCATTCGCCTTCGAGGCCTTCCGTCTCGCACCACTCTCGCCACGCTTGCTCGGGCTTTGCATACTGGTCCGTTGTTTTCACTGCTTTGCCGGCCTTGTTCTCTCGCCAGATCTGATTACAGCCTCTGCTGTACGCTTGTTTGCAGCTGCATTGCGTTTGCCTGGCTCTTAGCTCTTCTGCCTGCTCTTTGATGTCCTGGCTCATGCTCTGTTCCTTGCTCTGCAACTCTGGGGCGTGATCGATAATTGAGGACGCGACGGCACCACATACAACGATGCGACGTATGCGTGAGTTCCTTGTGATGTGCATCGTCGCAGTGGTGAAGCCACATGAGCGATACAAACGCGCTATTTGCTACAACGATGGTCTCGCACAGGGCCTGTGCCTGCTGTGCTTTTGACAATGGGCTGTAATTACCTTTATTTATAATGTTCTTTATCTCAGCCTTAGCAGAAACAAACCGAACACCTAATTAAGACTCTGGGCATTTGGGCTGAATCGTGCAATCCTAACAAAACTGCTTGCCGGACACGCCCGCCACCACATGCCCCGGACACCACATATCATACGTTAGGAGAGGCGGACTTTGTTTTCCAAGCGCTTCTTGTCTGCATTCCAGTATCTCGAGAGGCCGGCCAAAAACTGCAAATTGGAAAGCGTTAGTGCCTGTTATGTGATGTACTCACCCTTCAGCTGACTGTGCCTTCGCGGCGTACACCGCAGTCGGATTTATTTCATTATACTCGATCATTGTGGGGCTGTTTATGTTGCGTCGTAACTGCTTTTTTGCTCCTTTACGACCGCAGCTCTCAGGCTACTCGACATTCATTTGACTTGGTGTGTTGCTTCGAACTGTTTAGCTTGTCTGCTTTATCACAGGCTAAAAGGCTTACGCTTGATGGATTGTCGGTATGCTCCGGCAGTTTCGTGACGATAAAGCACAGAATACACGCAACTGCCAGCTCCAGCTATGATACACGCAGTGCTTCTCGGGGTATGTCGCTTGCGGCTCTCCCATTGCGCTCCTGCTAATACAAATCCTCAGGCTGTTGGCATTCTCCTCCAGCCTCGTATACCAACCTATAGACAATGGGTAATTCTACGGGTATCACGATCCGGCCGTAGTACTGACCCCTGCACTTTCATTCCTACATTACAGACGGCAATCGCTACTAGCTTCGGCTTATTATTAAATAGTGAAAAAGTCAAATCAGGCATCAAGAAGGCTGTCTTAGAAACGTCCATGGTATATCCTCTGTACGGCAAATACAGCAACCCTCCGCTGAGCAACCAAGAATGGTGGGGCATGGTAGTAAGACAAACATTCTTGTATGCAGGGGCGACAGAATCGGGTTAGCCTTTCCGGTAATGCCCTCTAGACTGCGTCAGACCACTAATTTTCTATAATCGGTTGGGCAGACCTACAGAAAATATTGCCCACTATGCTTCCGAGATGCGTTCAATACTTCGATGAGCAACAAGGCTACGAGCTACCCATGGACGTGCTTCCTGGAATTGAGGCTCTGCGCAAAAGATTCCCAAGCGTGAAAGTCGGAATCATCAGTCCTCCCGACCCTACAGTCGTACAGGCGCTAGAGAGCCTCGGTATAGTTGCAAGCCGTGTGACCAGAGACAAGTGGGCAATCGGCAATTTAATCCCGATTGTTCCCCAGCTTTGAATCTGACCTAATGTCATTATCTTCCAGCGTCATTCTTACGGCAGACCTTGCTTGTTTAGAATACGAAGCAGATGTATGGCGAGCTGCTATGGACGGTATGGGTCTCAATGCGCCAGAAATCCTCATGATCGGCGTTGACCTCGACCGAGACTATTATGCAGCAAAGGCGGCGGGCATGCAGGCTTTATTAATCAGCAGATCCAGGGATCCCGCTACATGGGCGAAACGGGAGGTAAGCGATGCCGAGCTCAAGAGCGTAGAGACAGTGACTGGCCTATCTGCAGTGCCGCTCTGGCTCGAGCGACACAGCCGCCATGATCGCTAAGATTAGAACATGCGAAGCCAATTTAGTTGGACTGTAGCTTAGGTGCCCTCGACGAGGTTATTCGAGCGTAATGTAGGGAGTTCGACACGATGACCAGTTGGGGGGCATTGCTGATTGGCCTGCGCTGCTTGCTACTCTTTGTGCCTTCGCCAGGCGACATGCGTTTACGTCAATGTGGGCGGCTGCAGCTAGTAGCGGCGATGCAAGGATGGGTTGGCTGATACGAAGGGTCCGCGTAGACGTACCAATGTGAATGAAACTCCACGAGGCGAGTTTGGTGTTCGCGAGCAGAGACGTTTCGTGTTGTCGCAAAAGGATGCGACTCGGATCGGGCTTCGATCACCTTCAGCTGGTCGCAGGCTAGAGCTATCTGAAAGACACCTCCCAGCACGTCTGGAAAATCAACACCTGACGTACTCCCACCAAGCGCTTTGACGTACCCTAGCGTTGCTAGCACCCTCTAAAATCCATAGAATCCGGCAGCCTCGCCAACGCGAATGCTGTTTCGTAAAGCATTTACATGTCCCTTTCAAGCGGTACACGTGTTAGTGCTCACAAGTCGGCCAGGCTGAATGCAGAATCAGCAGCAACAGTCGGGACGAGGGCAAGTCCCATACATAGCTACAAGGATCAATCACTGCTTCCTGGCCATATACTGTTTGATCGCATTGTATTGATTGAGGCGCCTTCCTGCTGCACCAACGTCTGAACCCGTGGCTACTAGCACGTAGCCTTCAAGGGTTCCTGTAAGAGACCCACAGTAGATTCCGTCACAGCAATCGTCTAGCAACTCGTGCATTTCCTAGACTGAATATAAAGTTGCTCTACTGCTAAACACCTAATTTCAGATGCGTGAATTGCCGGAGATCTTAGCCTAGAGATTCATTCCCGTTTTCCTTTACCTGAAAGAGATGACAAAGTGTAGCCGGCGCACCGAATTCACAATTGTCAGCTTGTATGCTCAATTTCGGCGCCCGCTTCGCGCCAGTGGGGTTTAACGGAAATCCGCTGTAGCTAGTATATCTTGATAATTCAAGCGCGCACAGCACTCAAATAATCACTTCGCAACTCTATGGCCCGTGACCCCCCTTGTCTAGGTCCTCCTTTCTTACTTCTACAAGCAAACTGGTGGTCTGCGGTGTCTTTGACCGAGGAATTGCTATGAGAAAACACAAATTTTGGTCCTGATGATTAATCATCTGGCCCTGCCGGCTCGGTTGACACCTGCCATATCACCTAGATGATAGAAAATCTGATATCAAGGCCTTCTTCAATATGCGAATGGAACGATTTCTGGAGCGCTCAATGGAACGGCCCAAGCGGTCCGTACGTCACGGGAAGGGTGCAGCCGCATTCTAGGCAGGCGTAATAAGTGTTCCTACAAATGGAGGAAGATTTGTCGAAGCCTGTGACCCTTCTCGGCCTTGCAGTAGCCATGAAGGTGCGGCTTCGTTATAGATGTCGTAGGGAGATGATTTCCGGTGATATGTGTCTATACCAAGCTGGAAGTCATAAGCACGACTCACCCCTTGACGGTCATCCCCTGATCGTCCCTCGGTTATTGTAGCGCCTTTTTCTACATCTCTCAGATCCTGGACTTTCCTGACGGAATTCCTGGTCAGCGCCATTTAGTTCCTTACCCTGCTCTTCCGAAGCGCAAGTTACCTCCTGGGAGATCTAGATTAGCACCACTGATATGACCAGGTGAGATAGCATGAATTATCCAATCCCCGTGGAGTTCTCTCTTCACCGGTGTGGAAAAGTCGCCGGCGAGTTGCACAAGTTTTGCGATGCTAGGTATAGCTATGACTCCGAAGTGGTCGGTCGGAGTTCAGGCTGCGTGGCAGCCTCCAATGTTTATCGGCTCCACGAAGTTGTGTTGTTGGACCCAAATTTGGTGACAGTGGTGACAGTAGTAAAGCTTCGAAGCCTGGATGAATGCTTTGAGAGTGCGCTCGATCGTTCCACAACCTTGTTTGACTTCTAAGGGCAAGTTTTGCACGTGGGCTCAATGTCAGCATTGCTGCTGTTATCAATTATCAACCCATGTCCTAAAAAACATGCTTGGCTCACGTCAAGGTACTGATATCATACAGTAGACAGCCCAGCCCATTCCGTACGTGTCCAACCTCTTGTCTGTGGCCTTTCCCCGCTTGATCTCCTGTATTTATAGTGTCGTAGAGTGAATAGTCGAATTGAGCTTAGCCAACCTACAGGTGAAAGCTACATATATTTCTTTGATATAAAGTATTACGAATTTCATAGAGAATTAGTATGTTGTTCTCTCGCGGTATCAGGCATCATCGCCCATTCGATAAGTAGTATACGTACGCCAACGATGGATGTGACTTCTTGCCCTTGAGGATCCATAATTTTGGCCAAACCGAAATCGGCTAATTTAAAGAACTGGGCAGCTGAAATCAGGACATATCTTCTTCCTAACCGTCTCCCTACCACCCAAAATCTCCGATAGGCTAGTTCACTATTCTCTAGCCATTGAGATTTGCCCTCTGTCTCGCAAACTTGTTTGGCAGAAATGGAGGCCTAGGAGGACCTGCAGGAAAATGGGTAGGTCCTGATGCTCCTCCATAGACTGCCTCACCCAATGAACTTAAGCCTGATTCTTTTACAGGTAATGTTGATCTCCGCCTCACTTAAGCACCCTACGAAGCTGCAGTGCCTGACGCAAGTCGCCCCTAGACAATACTCCACCACGATATACAAAAAGGCGGTGGTCAAAACTTCTGAGCATTTCTCAATAATGACGACATTGGGGTGTCTCAAGCTCTTCAGTACGCTGATCAGACGCATATTAAGTTTGGGTGGCAGGGCAACACCGATCTACTTGGCCATCTTGAAGTCTCAAACCTTGAAGACCAGATCAAAACCTCCTTCTCCTAGTTTCTTTCACTTTCCGTACTTAGCTCGGAGCACCTTGATAGGTGCGATTCCAGCCATCTGGTGAGTACTAGCAAAGATGGCTTCAAACAATAGCGAGGTCGGGTATTCGACTGCTTGGGAACAGCAGGAGCGGAAGAAGAGAGGATATATTCCGCGTGGAAGCTCTAAGAGGCTCCTTCTGGCTTCTTTTCCTCCGAGGCACGTGCGGGGGCTCGTGCGAGTAGTCATCAAAGGGAGAATGATCGCGGGAGAACCTTTGTTTTCCATCAGCCAGGGAAAGACTCTTCTCGACGTCGCTGGCTCGATGTTTCTTTTGTTCAGCCGCGCACTCTTATGAAGCCCGTCTGTTGTTGGCGATGAAGGCGGCCATGGGGGACTCGGGCCTCGATTCGGTTCAAATCAAGCCTTTGCTTTAGTTGCTGGATTTCCCTAAAGCGATCGCATGCCAAGAGCCTTCGAGCGTGTAGCCATGTTGTCGCGAAGGTCGAACGCAACTGGACGGAATCTTTTAAGATAAGTGGCTCACCATGAAGCTCAGACTTTACCACTAGAGTACCTCTTTTCTGATCGTCTTTGGCGGCCATTACATGGCTGACAATGTGCTTGCGTGGCTGCAGCAGCACACAAAAGGGCTCCCTCAATAATCGAAAATCAAAATTGCGCATTGGTCTGGGCTTAGGAGACCACAATGATGCATGGCGACTGCATTCTCCTCTTTGGTTGGTGCAAAAGAACCAAACGACGTAAGGGAAAGTCTGCCTAGGCTTTTCTTGCCAGAATTACTACAGCACTGGATTCCCTATACGCCAAGGGCTTCCTCAACGCCTCCCTAGGACGCCCAAAAGCAAATCAAAGTATCTCAAACCCCGCAAGGTGCAGCAGCCACTGGAGCAACATCTAGAATGTCGCAAGTGCTTTGCACCTGCAAAAGGTGTACCGGTGACGACCCTTTCCATTCTCAAGGCCGCTGGGTCTCTTCGACTACACGAAGTCGGCACAGACAGCAGACTCGCCCCTCAGTGGTGCTCTCTGCAGCTGAAGCTGACACCACTGAGGAAAAGGTGGCACGATCTGTCGTTAGCGAAGCACAGACCATCAGAAGACATTCAAAGCCGCTACATACGCATACGCCTCATCACGAGACTGCTAACGGCGGTCAGCTAGCGAGCCATCATAACAGCCACTATCTGAATTCGACTACCGCGACAGGCAGTGACGAGCGTCCAGCGCTTTCTATAGCCATTTCTGTGCAGCTGCTTGTAGTCTGGCTATTTCTCTATGCTGGCATCAGTCGAAATGCTGCCAATATCGTTCTGAAAGTAGTACGATTGATTTTGAACGATGCTCTGGTTGGGCTCTCCGCGACACCGCCGTCACCTGCAAAAGTTCCTGGCGATATTCGCACAGCAATCAAAAAATTGGCAATAACGCCCCAAATGCATCGGCGACTCTCGATGCTTCACTCTCTATCCTCTGGATACCGAGCAAACGACCTGTACATGGCGTGAAGTTTCAGGTGCACAGGAATTCGGTCAGAGCCTATGGAGACTTCAATGGGGTGGCGCTGATGCTCCCAGAAGAGCACCCTCGTGTCTGTACACCTACCGGAGCATGAGGTATGAGGTCTTGGCTGGAATGTATGCTATCTCTGCCCTCTTTCGAAAAGCTGTTGGACTCCCCTCTTTTAGGACAGCCTGTCAGAGACAGCATCTGCTACGACGTGTGGTACAGTGGCAAGTGGCAAGAGCTAGGCGATTACACAAGACATATCCGGAACCTTGTCTTCGCGTTCTACATAGACTGGTTCAATCCTCTCACGAACAAAATGGCCGGTAAAAAAGTCTCTATGGGCGTCATCATCCTGGCTTGCCTAAATCTACCACCAGACTTCCGCTACAAGTCGGAGTACTTGTTTATTGCTGGCATAACGCCCGGGCCACGCGAGCCATCGATGATCACTATCAACAACATCTTGAAACCTCTCGTGAATGAGCTGCAGCAGCTCAACGAAGGAATTATTATCAAGACAGCAAATGTTCACGAAGGACGGCGCATTCGAGTGAGGGTGATCCCCATTATACCCGATCTAGTCGCACTTCGAAAAGTCACAGGATTCGCCGCTCACTCCGCCACCCTCTTTTGCTGTTACTGTAAGCTTAGACGGAATGAAGTCAACTCGTCAAAGCCTTAAGAATGGGCAACACGTGTACACAGCGAGGTCTTGAAAGCCTCAGAGACGAGAAGGGGAGGAACAGAAGGTGAAGTGGTGATGTGTGACTTCAAAGATGGCCGTGATGGGAACAGAAGCAAAGTCAAGCAGTCGCAGAGAACGAAGGAAGCGTCCTCCTTGTCAGCGGCGTAATTGACTGGTGTGGTCGGCCAATCTTTCTAATCTAACGAGAAAGCTTGGTGGTTGCCAAGTGAGTGCGGACGGATGGGCACAGCCACCGTGCAATTGCATACGTTGAGTGCATTGCAATATAGGTTATAGGCATGGTGGCACCATCGCCTTTCAATGCTTGCAATCTGTCTATCGCTCGCTCTTCTTGGCTTTCCTGGCTCCCTGTTTTTCTCTTGTCTTTGTTGCCGATGGGCGCAGCGATGGGCGAGACGGCTATCGAGACTTGCGAACAGCGACGGCCGTTGGTCAAATTCAGAAGACCAGCAGACCAGAAGAATAATTGCCTTTGTCGGGTGCCTGTCTGACAATGACGTTGCGAGTTTCAAAGTGCACGAAAAGCAAAGAAGACAAAGGGAACAAACAGAAGAACAAGAACTCAGCTCGATCATCCCAATGCCCAAAGCGAAGAGGCGACTGTGAATGATAAGAAAGCACCACAGGGTTGGATAGGAACGCTTTGCATCAACTGCACAACTGCGATTCATACAGGCTTCTCCATTCTCAGCATTGACTTACAACTCAGGTTTGGGGTCGTGGTAATTGTGGCGAAAGGCGAAGTGGCAATCAGAATCTGGAGCACTACATGGTTGTGGCGTGGCGAATTCGATACCCTAATGGTTGCAACGTTCAAACAGATTACTATGTATGGGGAGCGATCTTTCCTTAAGTACAGGCTAAGACGAAGCCTCGCTACGCTACAACGCCATAGAATTTACTTAGCCTGCAATCCGTTCGCGCGTGCCTTTATGTAGAGCGAGACCTAGCCGCGTCCAGTTCTTTCTCGGAAATCATTTTGGCGCTACATACTGGCGCCTTGCTAATCTTCTCTCGAACAGCGGTAATCTCCCGCAGAATGTTCGCCGCTCCTGCATCTGCGTGTGTTGCAAGCCGCTCTGCAAGATTAATAAGTCCCGTCGTTGTCCAGAACTTGGCAAGTCTACATGAATTTGGCCCTCCGTAGTGATCTGCAGCATCTGTGATGGACATCCTTGGATCTGTAACAACGGAAACATGGCTAAACTCAAGGTTAGCACTGACACAGAGTTTCTGAATACTTGCTTATCCTGACCCTCGCCAAAGTGTGCGATCGCGAGCAGCATTAATTTTGTCCGCAAACGCTTGTATGATCCTCTCGTCCCAAGAAGACTTTATATAGAGTTTGCGCTTATCACTGCTCTTGAAACCTTCTGCCTGTGCCAGATCATGCCGTATGCTATAGACAGCAGCACCAGGGCCGGCTATACCAGCAAGGGCCGCCATTTGTGACAGCCATGCCAGAGATGGGCTTATATTAGAAGTGCAGATCATTGCCATGCCGTCCAGAACTCACTTAGGGTATGTGTTCTCATATGCGCGATGATCCGTCTTACACTTTCCAAGGGAGAGACCATCGTAGTGGGCACACGCGGCTGGCAGGTTGGTATCATTGGGGGAAGATATGCAGTGCCTCGTCGGGTGCAGAGGAACAGTCCTGGGAGATGTGAGAAGACATTGCTACAGAATTCCTAGAGGAAGACATTCTACAGTGGGTTTTACGTATGGTCGCCTAATCTCTCCGAGTCACCTTACTCCATATACAACTCTGCTTGCCGACTTGTGGTCAACACCACTCTCAAGCATGCTCTTGAGTATGGACTCTTACGCTTTCGTCGGAGTAGACACCACGGAAGCTACCGACATGGAAGTGCTCATCCGCATCTATGACCATTTCGTACATCATCTACAGCCCAGACTGCGCGGCAAAGATAATCGAAACCCGGGAAGTGTTCAACATTCGGCACGCCTCAATACCATATACCGACGTCGAAATTCGGTGAGCTGCGTTCGCAAGGGAGACACCTTGCGGTATTATCTGACTGGCCCCGAGCATCTACAGCTGCAGCTGCGCGTCTCACATCTTTTTGCGAGAACCACTATCGTCGTCGATACAGGATGCTCGTTTGCTATCCTAAAGCCAACAGTGGCGACGAGATAAATCCCCAAGATGGTCATTACGTGATTAAACGACGAGTCGAGCGATCAGTCCAGACCGAAACTTTCTTCCGAAGTCTGGACGAATTAGTATACTGGACTGTCAATGGTGCAATGCTGAAATCGATATTGTTGACTAGATTCTCAATAGCCGTGAGGAAAACCGCCATGTGTTGATTGCG